>BROG01000483.1:292500-570824 GCA_030159075.1 Atrina japonica | reverse complement strand
AAGACAGATAATATTCAAACCATGCTTAAGTTATTTACAAACACATCCGCGAAGCTTTCGCTTGAACTGTTGAAAGTTTTGGACGCACACAACGACCCTGTTGAGAATAAGTGCTTGCAAAACATTAGCAACAAAACAAACGTGATACTCATACCAAGTGGTGAAACTTGTGAACTTGTCGGAGATTTGAAATGTATCATAAATGCGCATACATCGTTATCAGCTTTTCTGAAAGAAAATTACAACATCACATCAGACGTTTTGTATCCAAATGATAAAGGACTGGATACAGACATGGGTAGAATTCTTCCAAATACCGAAGTTGATCGATCCAACAGAGATACCGATGAGTTCTCTTCAATTCAAACTGAAAAAAAGAAAAACAACAATTCTGGCATACCAGATCCTATTGTTATATCATTTCGACTCAATGATTTTATGAACAATCCAGATTCCAGTTCAGTTCCCGAACCACTTGGCAATACTCGTGCATCAACAAAAGAAACTGAACAAAAAATAAGAGAAGATGTACAAAGTCCAACAGTTGAGGCAGAATCAAAGGATTATACAATAGAAAGTAATTCAGAAAAAGAAATGCAAAGTAAATTACTGAATAAGACAGGAGTTAAATCTAATCATGTGAAGCGATTGAAACAATCGCGCATTGCATCTAAAAAGAAAGAGTACTTAACATATCGAGAAAAAGGAAAGAGAAAGAAGACCCAGAACAAATCAAGGAAAATAAGATTAAAAATATCAGTCACTAAAGATAAAGAGTTCATATCAAATTTTCCTAAAGAAAAGTCTGAAAAGATAGATGATCATAGCAATGAAAAGGTAGGTGATAACAGCAATCCTAGTAACAAGAAAACAAAAAATAATATTACAGATGCTGATTTGGAGGTGTATGATGATGATGAAAATGATGACGATGACTGGGATCTGAATATGTACAGTGATGAAGTTATTGATGACGAAAATGATTCTGATTATAAACCAAGTGATGATAGTTGTGATCTCACCAAGAAACAGAAGACAAGAAAGAATAAAGATAGAGATTCATCGTCAAAAAAAAATGAACACAAAGAAAGTTGTGATACCAAGAACAAGTGTACATTACACAAGACAGGTAAAACTCCAGATGACAAAAAGGATTGGGTGTGCGAAAAATGTGAAATGACTTTGACATCTAAAAATGAATGGGAAAAACACATGGAAAAGCATTTGCCTAAAAATTTTGAAGCCAGGCTAGGAATACAAATTGATCCAAAAGCCAAGGATATACCCTGTCCAGAGATAGATTGCAAATATGTGGCAAAGGAGAAAAGACATTTGATAGAGCATTTCATTCGAAATCATGGTGAAAAAAATTTACAGTGTTCACACTGTGATGCAAAGTTTTCTATGAGACGAGATTTGCTTCGGCATGAGAAAATTCATGGTGAACCTAAGCATTGCTGTCAACATTGTGGTAAGTTTTACAGATGTACAAGAGCATTTTTAGAACATCAAAAATCACACGAGGAAAACTACATAAAGCCGGAATTTACATGCGATACCTGTGGGAAATCATTTAGTACAAAGTATGTACTGCAGTATCACATTAAGTCTGAACATTTAGGGATAAAGAAAAGCTATCTTTGCCCAACATGTGGTAAGAGCTTCACCCAAAAGAACTCCTACATAATGCATGCAAATGTTCATCTGGGTATACGTCCATTTGTGTGTGAAATTTGTGGAAATGCTTTTCCTTATGAAAAGTCATTAAAAGAACACAAATACATGCATGATGATGTGAAAAGATTTAAGTGCGATATATGCGAGAAAACTTTCAGACAGCCATCGGCTCTAACAACACATTCGAAAATCCACAAAACAACAAAAGAGCATCTTTGTGGAACTTGCGGCAAAGGTTTCACTCAGAAACAGGCATTACTTCGACATGAAAGAATTCACACTGGTGACAAGCCATTCATATGTACAGTATGTGGTCGAACATTTAGTGATGCTTCAATTATACGGAGACACATGATCATGGTGCATAAAAGAGATCCTAAAGATTGGAGATCTGATGTACAATCAGAAGTTCCAAGACAAACAGACTTTTTTATTGAGGTCCTAGAGGGGGACAAACAACCACAACTTAAACAAAAGGGTCGACCCCCTAGAAGTAACGATGATGTACTCCAGGTCCCTGCTGAACAACCAAATAATGAGAATAATTTTAAATTGGGGCATCTGGCATTGAACAATTGTAATATACAAGCAACATCTCAAAACATTGACCAATCTTCTGAATCCAGAGCAATTGCAGCATTAACACTGTCGTCAATGGCAACAGGTCTACATTCTGAAAATGGAAGTCAGATTCAGATTAAAGAAAATGAACAGCCAGTTTCAAATTCTATCACACTCCTTCATAAACAGACAGAATCATCTCAGAATGTGCCATCACAGACTGCTGGCTTGTCATTGACAAGTCAACCCTATCCAGTGGGGTGCTATGCTACACTGCAAACTGCAACCATTGTACCACACGTATCTTTGTCATCCACTGAAGCACCGCCTACCTTGACTTACCAAGGATATCCACAAAACTCTGACAGTATTGCTGAATTGCAAAACAGAAGTACTGGGGAAGAAGGATCACAGAACTATCAGGATATACCTGTTTCATCCATTTCTAGAAACGAACCCTGGCCTAATCAATTTCAGTATAATGTTATGTATTTAGCCTCTGATTTTGCGCAATTTCAACAAAACCATTAAATGTAGATTTACTACATGTAGTTACATGTACGTGTGTATTTTTTACATGGAAATTGCATCAATAATTATCATTGATATAAATGCTTTATTGAATCTAATGAATTCTTTATACCTGGAAATTTTCGATCTAGTTTAATTTTCATCATTTTCATCCATAGATGAGAGGGCTAATTCAATATGATGCAGAAATTTCCAAGCTAAAAAATTGAAGCACTGACATACAATGATACATTACCTGTATATACGCAACACATGAAATAGTGGTGATTAAGGGCAAATTTAGGATGGGGTGGGTATGTTTTCTGATGTAAAAGAGCCAAAAATAAGTAACCAAGGGCAAAAATTTCAAGGTACCGGATCTGTAAATGTTTGCAGTAGTACCCTGTAGTTTGAAGTATTGCTAGAGCATGTTTTTTTTTTGTGTGTGATGGTTCCTGGCTACAGATATGTTAATAATATTACATGTACCTCACTTACATGTACAAAAATTATGGGATATAGCTTTGGATGTTTCATGTATATACCACAAAAGGTTTGTGTATTTATATTTACATGTTACATTAGATATGATAAAGATTATTGTATTGATATTTTTACATCTCCCCAGATGGTCTTACTGTTGTTGTCAAAACTGAATGCCTGATAAACCCAGTACAACTTTAAAAAAAAAACATGAAAAATTAACATACATGTATAAGGTAAATAAATTTTACCTATGTCTGTAAGGTGTGTAAGGATTTTTTTTAGCAGAAAAACTAAAATTTCCCATATCTTAACAAAAAAAAAAAACACGCTATAAAGAGGAGATAACTTAGCAAATGGGAGATAAATCCTGTAATCTGCAAGTATGGAATTGTAGTGACTGTACATGTCCAAAGGGATCTGGTCACACGAGATAGGGTCCCTGCCCTGGACCCACCAGGAGGCCCCAGTGGCCCTAGCTCTAGTTTCAGGTTTTTCATATTTCCTCACTTTCACCCATGCAGGGAGTCACTTAATAGAATTATGGACCTTTTACATAGGAAATATTGTTGAGTGACATTCAATATGGTCGGGTGACTTTTGATATGGTCAGTTGACTTTCGGTATGGTCGCATAAAACAGGGAGTCTTTATATACAGGGGGAACTTTTACAGTATAGATGTCACCATATCTTTAGATCATATATAACTTGAACAAGATTTGTATAAATTAGAATCTCCCAAATGCATTTGATATACTATTTTGTATTTCTGTACAAATACAAATTTAAGATATATATGTAGGCTACAATGTAGATAATATGATACATAAATTTTCTGTTTATCCTTTATATCAAAATTGCTAGATCCACATGGTTATTGAGGTGTAAATGGATTTGGGTTGCTATCATTATGTTAGTAGCCTAATACATATGTATATATATATTTTTATATATATATATATATATATATATATATATATATATGTGTGTGTGTGTGTGTGTGTGTGTGTGTGTGTGTGTGTGTGAGTGTTTTAGTTTGTCACATTTTTTTAGGTTCTTTCATGTGTGTATCAGCTGGAGTTATCGTTCTTGTTTATTTTAGGTATCAAATCATTTATGGTAGAAGCAGTTGGTAGATTTCTGTGGTACAATGTTTATCATTTATTACAGATCTGATCCCAAAGTCACTTAATTTACTAAACACTCTAGCTCAACTAATTTTTTATGATTTTGAGATGAAAAGCACAGAATATATGTTGAAATTGGACATTTTTGTATACAGTATAGGCCCTACCTGGAAATATTTGCTCTCATTAAATTTTCACCATTTTCGCTCCAAGATGAAAGGGCAAATTTAAAATGACATGAAATTTTCAAGCTAAATAATTGTATATATATGTATACAGTAAAACCTGCTATAGAGGCCACCTCTATATAACGATTACCTGTTTATAAAGGCCAGTTTTTTCAAGTCCCTTGACTGCATACTTTAACTAAACTGAACCTGTGTATAAGGGTCACCTGCACCTAAAGGTAAATATTTTCTGGTCCCTTGGGTGGCTCCTATATACAGGTTTCACTGTATATATATCAGACATTTTGAAATAAAAAAAAATTACTGGTCTACTGGACCAGTGAATAAAGGAATTTCACTGGTTAAAGGAAATTTTTTATTGGTTTATATATAAATATATATATATATATATATATATATATATATATATATATATATATATATATATATATACATTTGAAATGAAATGGAAAATTACTGGTCATTTGGACCAGTTATCAGATAGATTTCGTTGAACTTTTGTAAAATTTACTGATTTTCTGGTAAGACCGGTGAATTTCAAAAACTCTGATATATATATATATATATATATATTTAAATAAAAAAGTGTAGAACATCACAATTTCTTTCTTTCTTTCTTTAATCCGTGAGCGCTTTCACCATCGTGGTTCTTCAGACGGAAACTGTAGTTACTAACAGTTACTATTGTTTATTGTTAAATGACGTTCTAGTGACGTCACGCGTTATAGAAAACGAAAATCTCAGAAAAGCAAAAGAAGACTATTTTATCAAAATATTCGATCCAGAACTTAACAGAAAATAATTCAAATAATTTATATGATTTATATAATCTATATATTTAATATATAATTCTGTAAAAATTATTGCTACCGCGTGACGTCACTAGAACGTCATTTAACAATAAACAATAGTAACTGTTAGTAACTACAGTTTCCGTCTGAAGAACCACGATGGTGAAAGCGCTCACTGATTAAAGAAAGAAAGAAAGAAATTGTGATGTTCTACACTTTTTTATTTAAATATTTATCGCTGTACCAAGAAAACTAATATCCAAAAAATATATATATATATATATATATATATATATATATATATATATATATATATATACAGTAAAACCTGTATATAGGGCCACCCAAGGGACCAGAGAATATTGACCTTTATGTGCAGGTGACCCTTATACACAGGTTCCATTTAGTTGAAGTATGCATTCAAGGGACGTTTCACAACTGGCCTTTACAGATAGGTGATCCTTATATAGAGGTGGCCACTATAGCAGGTTTTACTGTATATATTGAAAACAAATCAGACAAAAGTTGGGCTTGGG
Source organism: Atrina japonica (assembly GCA_030159075.1). Lineage (NCBI taxonomy): Eukaryota > Metazoa > Mollusca > Bivalvia > Pterioida > Pinnidae > Atrina > Atrina japonica. The sequence goes on along the minus strand of BROG01000483.1, from coordinate 564,950 downwards.
TATTGAGCAAGTTTAGCGACTTCAGGCCAAGGTAATATATCTGGACTAGTTCCACATGGTTTGTAGAGGGTCTAGTTAGTCTGATTATGGTTGTCAACCCAAATAGGTTCGGGTACGTAATATCTGCTGTGTAATCTATTTAACACTACAGACCATAATAGACTGGTCTCCAACAATAGTATAGTTTATTGGTCAGAATAGCTAGAGCATACCATTTAGATGCATAGGGGTTTACAGGGTTAGAAATTGGTGCTTTTGGTTGCAAATTTTTCTACTTGCCTCTATTTACCTATACATGTATTTAAAAGACTCAAAGAATTAACCATGAGTAAATACTGGACTGACTGGTTTAACATGATGCAGTTGCAGGCCACGATTTCAATTTCAATTGGATGGGTCCTCCATCACTTTTTTATTCATAATTAGTTTTGTCTGTAGTCAATATAGATTGTCTCTGTATATCTTGGTTAGTTTGTTGTTTTTTATTTTCATTGTTTGGGACACCGATCTTGGACATATAGATGTGTTTTGTGTGACTATGTTTCGATTTTGGTGTTAAAGACCATTTGTTTATTGTTACATCTAGCTCTATATTTTTCACCATAGAGAGCCCCAATTGTAAAACAATTTACATCCTCTATTGGAGGTATATTTAAGCTCATTCGAGTACAAATAATTTATAACTGTTATCCTGTTGGTTCCTTTCCAGTGCAGTCTTGCATCGAGCATGTAGAAGTTTTATATGGTTATCCTAAGTCATGTTGTAAAGCAATTGAAAATGAAGTCAATTTTTGTAAATTTGAATATTGCAATAAATAATGTATATACATGTAACTGATATTTTGTCTCTGGTTTTATTTTCATGTTCTGAGAATCACATTGTTATTTATGGGGGAGAAATAAATACTGTATCCTACCCATTAAGTGCCCAGTGCACTATAAAAATCAGGAAAAAAGGGGGTGGGGTGCTTAATGCGACCACTTAATAGTCATATTGAAATAAAACAGTTAATTTTCATAAAGCACAGTAGTTAAGTTGTTGTAGTTATTACCGAGGACAGCTATCAACATTCTTTTGTTGCTAGGGGCTACAGATAAACTGTTACTTACGTTTTTTCAGGTCCACATCTCCTTGTCATCCAGCTAGAAAAGATACTCGGTCATGTGCACTAGAGAGAGAGGGGCACCTATAGGGACATGGGTGGTTATTGGGTTGAATACTGTATTATTTTTTATATATCATAAGTACCTATGTAAGGTGGAACCTGTCTTTCAAGACCACTGTCATGAGATACCATCTGTCTTGAACAACCACTTTCTTGGAATGCTTAGTCAAACATTTCTGTCATATGACCTCTCTTCAGAGACCATCTGCCTCCAAAGACCATATTTCAATGACAGATGTGGTGGTCTCTCCAGACGGGTTCCACTGTACCAGTTGTGGGAAAAGTTAAGTTTTGTAGACAGTAAGACTGATATTTCTGACAGTGAAACTTGGAAAAAATCTAGCAAAATACAATAAATATTACAATGTTTAGCTCACAGCTAACAAGATGGGAGGTGGGGTGTTATTCTATAACCCAGGTGTCCAGAAAAGAAGACTCTTTGAGGTAATTTCATCCCTCTAATTACATTCCTCTACTGCTTGTACTGATCTCTCATTGCTCCCATTTTCTGATATGTCACATGGAGGATCTAACGAAATCCTCTACGGGGTCACAAGCAAGTGATCCCGTAGATGTTACATATTTGACCAATGAAAATCTGACTCGCACGCTCTAGAAAGTTTATGGACGATAAAAGAATATGCATGTTAATATTATAAACATCACTGAACACACAAAATTGGGAAGAAGAGAATTCCTTGTATAGTATCCAATCAGCAATATCCAAATGATGTTGGAGACTGAAGATTTCTTCATTATAGAGATGTATCTCTATGCACTTACAAGATCTTGTTAGTCGTATTTTCATTAGTTTGGGGATAGTTGGAACAATTTTAAACAAACATCTCCACTGAGAACATATGTATTGCTATCACTTTTTACCAAGTCATCTTAGGAAGAGAAACATATTGTCTTTACAATGACAAATTGGATGAATGTCAAAAATGCTTATTACATTCATAAAAGAAGTTTATAAATTTTCAGAAAATGTTTCAACTTGCCCCTTTTCTGGGAAATCTGAAACACCTTGTAGGGAAAGTTGAAACGTCTGGTTTTGTTTGTGAAACATGCCATAATGAGTCCAACCATTACACAGTCAGGTCTACAAACTATATTACCTATAGATAAGTGATATATTAATTTAACTTCAACAAAGACACTGCCAAATAAAGCATCTCCTTTCAAAGTTTATGAAAATAGAAATGAGTTTTACCTTTGATCTGCAATCATGAAACTAAGGTAACAACATTTGACAGAAAATTGCTAATTGAGTTCTCAAAATAATGATCTGGGGATCCTGATTCAAAACTGAAAAATCTGCTGCAGATTAAAAGTTTAATCAGAAACAAGGAAAACATAAATGTGTACAGTAAAACTTGTATATTAAGACCCCTTAGGGACACAATAAAGAGGTGGTCTTTATAGGGAGGTTGATTTGTACACAAATGGTACTGTTGGGGAGAGCAAAAACATTCTTTATGATCAGGTGGTCTTTATACACAGGTGGTCAGTAAAACAGGTTTTACTGTATTTTAAAGTCCCAACAAATGTTCCCATTCCGTGGGCGAAATGAAACGAAATAAAACTTTCAATTCCAGTGGACAGTGCATTAAAAGTACAGTAAAACCTGCTATAGTGGCCACCTCTCTATAAGGATTACCTGTCTATAAAGGCCAGTTTTATCAAGTCCCTTAAATGCATATTTTAACTAAACTGAACCTGTGTATAAGGGTCACCTGCACATAAAGGTAATAATTTTCTGGTCCCTTGAGTGGCCCCTGTACACAGGTTTTACTGTACATGTTATCTCAAAGTTACAAATTTAGAAAAACTATCACATAACCTACAATATAGTAGACGTTACTATTTCCTGAAGATGTGTAGGCTACCATAAAAATATACTTGTTTAAAGAGGATCATAAGATGAAAGATCAACATGGAACTGAAGCTGCGTGGCATATCTTTTTGTACCACCCATGGGGAATTGTTGTGGTAGCTTCATAACAATCCCCCAACACACAATTTGGAGATTTTTTAGTCTACATTTCACTGAACAGAAACAGCAAAATGGTTATATCATTAAATGCACAACTACTCATGCAAATGAATGGAATGTAAAGATCTTGTACTTCTGCAAAAGTGTACTCCACAGAACAAAAATACTACCAGTGATGATTTTTACTTTGATATATCAAAAATGAAAAATATCGACCTATCTGGCAGATCTTGATCCTGCCCCTGAAAAAAACAATATGGCTGTACCCTACAGATATAACTGCATACTACTACAAGAGTTATGACCTCATCAACTTAATACCTAATTGACAATTCTTGGTGTTCCAACTTCCCCACGTTCCAACTTTCCCTGGTCTCCCCTACACCTACCTGATGTCACTGTGAACCTCATAGTGGGTTTCATTAGATCCTCTATGCAGATGTCAGAAAATGGGAGCAATTAGAAATCATTTTTTTATTAGATCCCAACTAAACTAAAGTTGTATGCCCTAAACTTCTTTAATACAATAGTTACAACATGATATGCTTGAGATTCCAGAGCAGTCGTACATAGGTCCGGTTGATTTTGGATGCAAAATATGTTTGCATGAGGTTAGCTTAGTGCTATAATATAAGCCTTCGCAGGTTCAAATCTTCTGCTTTCAACATTTTTTTTGTCAGATATAGTATTTATTTTTACTTTCAATGCTGAATGACAAAGTCTTATTGGAAGTCACCAGCCATTTTCTGGTAGCAATGTATACTTGACAGTGTTTTCAGGGGCCTCCGTGGCCGAGTGGTTAGAGCATTGCGCTTTAAATCACAAGGTTTCTCACCTCTGGTTCCAATCCCGCCAGGGTCATTTCGAATTAAGTCGGAAAGTTTGCCAGTTTTCTTCTCCTCCACCAATAAAAACTGGACGCCATCATATGACTGAAAGATTGGTGAGTATGGCATAAAACAAAAAATCAAAATCAAAAACAGTGTTTTCAACCATCTTCAGTTTACTTCAGTCATCATTATTATAGATAAACATCTAAAATATTTACTAAAATTGTTTACCTAATCATTAGATGAGAGGTTTATCCTATTCTGAGACACTTTTCTAACTACTTCCTCCTTTCAGATTGTCTAACAAATCACGTACAAGACGCTCTGCAGTCTTTCAGAATGCTTTGAGAAAATAGCGAATTCTGATAAGACTTCGTGGTTCAACATCATCCAATAAAAATGTTGAAAGCAAACAATTTGAACAAACAAAGTCTTAGACTACAGGTAAACTTTGATTAGTCTATTTATCTTGGTTCCTTGAAAACCAAACTGGTTTGTTTATACAAAACATTTTAGGAGTTCGGTGTCATTTCGGATATAATTGTACTTGGTAATACCAAACAAAAATCGCAATGCTCTTCAATATATTTAATTTCTCTTTAAGTTACAGATTCAAATTTTTTCAAGTATCACAGCCCAATTTCCTTGATCGTAATAGCCACCAATCACTTTACAGTCGGGTACTTTGCCACACAATGTTTCCAGCTCGCCCTTTTGAAACACGTGATAATACCTGTGAAATACACTATCCAATTTATTTTTATCCGATTCTGTTTTCTTTTGTTTTAGTTGCCATGGCACCAGTAAGTCTTGTTGTTGAAACTGAGTCCTGTTTTTGTGTACTGCTAATGATGGTACATTTTCTTGACAACACTTGTCTGATCTGGAATCTGCATTAGATGTACATGACTCTCTACATCTTTTATTTTCTTCAGATTTTAAACCAATACTAGGGATATTACTGTCACAAATTTTATCATGGCTTTCAGCCACAAAGTCAGAACTTTTGTCTGATCCATCTTGACTTTCAGCCACACTGACAGAATTTTCGTCTGATAAAGATCTATCTTGTCTTTGGTTTTCGTTTCCACCTTGAGGAGGGCAGTCACTTGGTAATTGTACCCTGTTTCGACAATCATTTGTACTTTCATTTTCTACATGATTTTTATCCTTCTCAAATGTTTTTTCTTTTAGATATTTGGATTTCACTTTATTCATTTCCTGTTCCATCGCCCAAACATAGATAAGTGCCGTACCTCCAATGCGTAGAATTCTAAGAAGCTCGGCTATACCTTGTAGTCTCCTCTCCTGTAATGGAAAGTTTGATTATATATATATATATATATATATATATATATATATATATATATATATACAGTGGAACCTCACCTAAACACTTTTCTGACATTTAAGACCATAATTACCCAGACTCTTGAAAATTAAATTTCCTTGTATACCGTAATACACCCATTGATCACCCAGGGTGCTACAAAAATCAAGAAAAAAGGGGGGGAGCTTAATGGGACCAATTAATAATCAAACTAACATACAAGTAGAACAGTTATTTTTTTAAAAGCACACCTATCAACATAATTCTGGGGGGGGGGAGACTACAGATAAACCATTACAGGTCCACATCTCCTTGTCAACCAGCTAGAAAAGATTTTCGATCTTAAGTAAAAAAGGGGGAAGGGTGCTTATAGGGACATGCTTAATGGGTCAAATTCGGTATATTCAATAAGCACAGATCCTCACTAGAGAAACCACCTTGCTAATAAGACCACTTTGAATCAGTCAGTTAGGTGGTCTGAATAGCAAAATTTTTCAAAATGACAACCACATAAATTGAGCAAAAAAGTCAAAACCCTGGCAAATATTTCAAAAAAATGAAAATAATTTTTTTTTCATTTTGTACACTGCAGTATTTGTCCTGATCTTTAAAAGAGCCTATGTGAAAAAAAAATTAGCATTCTAACATGATTAGTAAGTGAATGGTGAGTAATTAAACATCTTAACCAAAACCTGAATAGAACAGACGGATTGATGCGGACAAAATGTAAAATCCCTAGAACTAAAAACCTCAAAGTAACCTGGATCTGCATGTGGCAGATTATCTCCCCCTGAACCATCATGGGTACTTCCATATTGTTGTGTTGGCACTTTTAAATTTTGTTTATTTCAGGCCAATAAGTAACTTGTATAACAGCTATACAGATACTTACCTCTGTAGATAGATGATGTATAACAGCTACACAGATAATTACCTCACTGTAGATAGATGTATAACAGCTATACAGATAATTACCTTTATAGACAAATGATGTGTAACAGCTACACAGATAATTACCTCACTGTAGATAGATGATGTATAACAGCTATACAGATAATTACCTCCGTAGATAGATGATGTATAACAGCTATACAGATAATTACCTCCGTAGATAGATGATGTATAACAGCTATACAGATAATTACCTCCGTAGATAGATGATGTATAACAGCTATACATATAATTACCTCCGTAGATAGATGATGTATAACAGCTATACAGATAATTACCTCGGTAGATAGATGATGTATAACAGCTATACAGATAATTACCTCCGTAGATAGATGATGTATAACAGCTATACAGATACTAACCTCCGTAGATAGATGATGTATAACAGCTATACATATACAGACATCAACACATCCTGAACGTATTGGTACAGATAAAATATCACCTACAAACACCTGACATTGTTTTTCTCTGCAAATATCCACTAGATTTTTACTCCGGTCCGAACCTATCTGTAAACAAGGAAACAAAAACCATTTCATGATATATTTATCTAAAACATGTAACATAAAAAATAATATTGACATGATCACATCACAGACTACATCTTGTGGGAATTTTGGACATTCTTTTTTAAACTCAAATGATTTCCGTAACGACTACAATACAGCGGACCTGCCTTGAGAGACCACCTTTTCTGCCACTGAAATGTGGTCTCTCTTGACAAGTGGTATCAGAAATGTGGTTTTATTTACAGATATATTTAACTAAGAGGTTGTCAAAATGTGGTCTCAAATGACTGTTGGTCTTTCATTACAGTGGTCTCTCAAGACAGGTTTTTCCGTATAATGTATATGTAATAAATGACACACAAAAGATATCATATATCCAGATTAGTTGCTATGGTTGATTGTGAAGCAATGGGTTTCTCAAAATAGAGCTAACAGCTACAGTGAACTGAATGTTTGGATACAGGCAGATGGACAAGTAGACTTTGACATTTGCTTTACAATGTGGACCAAGACGTCATGTTCATGGCTTGCATATATTTTTATATCACTCATCATTGACAGGGAATGATGGCAACAGACAAGAAGGATTAAAAGGGGGGCGTTAACTTTGCGCTAATGTGTATCGTTTAGGTACAGGAAAACAGAGACAGAGTCAATATGTCACAGCCATTTTATAGGCTGGCACGTTAGGGAATTAGCATGATGAAATTTTACATAAATTATACCTAGTAACAGTCAAAGGTTTCTTTACAAACAGGCACTTTTCTTTCAACGAAATTTAACGTCAACAAACTTGTTTAAATTTTAAACCAACAAAGTCTTAACCCTACAGAAATTTGTGATTCTACAGTAATGTACACATATACAAAGCAGAATCTGTCAAAGCTTATAAATGTTTAGTACTATTCAAAAAAGTAATTAGAAAATAAACAATATAATAAATAGAGGGAGAATAAATTATCACATAAAAATCAGCAAGGCTCTTCACATATTAAATTCACAACTGCGACTTTAATAGCAAGAAACCGCTTACCTCATACAATGATTTGTTTAATCCCAGATATTTTCCGTTTCCACAGCCAATATCCGCAAGCAAGGATCCAGGAGCCTGTTCATTTAGAAAATCGACTATCCTTGGCCATGGGGTGTGTCGTGTACCGCTAAAGTGATCAGCTATCTTCTCATAGACCTGTAAGATACCACACAGGTGGTGATATTTCAAAGCTGCTTCGGGTAGATGCCGGATCTTGTTTAATGAATGTGTTGATTAAAAGGGAATTAGCTGTGTTTTTCCCCCAAAAATATTTTGGTTTTTACTACTTAGAAACACAAATGCCCCCGGTCCCAACAAATTTTTGCAATGTCCTCATTTTGACCCTACCCCCAGGGGCATGTGATGTCAGTGAAGTGTGACAAACCCTTACATGAAATTACATTCAAGTTTGGTTACTGTATTACAATCCAAACTTGAAATATTACACTTAATATGTAAGCCACAATTACAGACAGACAAACAAACAGACAGACGGACGATCCAAACAGTATATGCCCCCTGGGCGACCTTTCAGGCCAGGGGCATAACAACAAATAAGATATATACACAGGGCTGAAAATTCTTATATTCCTCTATATTTTGTGAAAATAGGTTCAGGTTCAGTGTCATCTGAATATTCAAATACAAAGGTCAAATTAATCATTTGCAAATGAATAATTGTCAGACTTGGTTTCTCAAGCAATTGTCCCAATTAATTGTTATATTGAAAAGTGAAATGTGTAAAATGAAATCATCACAGAATATGAACAATATGAACGATTTACAGGAAGTTTTACCTGGTGAACGTGTTGATTTTCCAGGGACGCTGCCTCTGAACTTGACTGCGGTATGGCAGGCTTATCATCTGACCTACAATCAAATCACATGACTTTAGACTCGTTACCACCTTATATAGTTGTGACAATGATGATAATATAAAAAGTTGACGAAATGGAGAATGGTACATGTACTTGCAAGGGCCTTAAACTCATCAACCCCTGAGAAACTATGAACTCTTCTATAAATCAATGACTTCGGCAAGTCCAAATGTGCCTCTAGGGGTGAATGAGTTGATGGCGAAAATAAAGATCTTGAAACATTGTAGCAGCAAAACTAAAAAGGAGCAATTTCATTTTTTGTTTTTATGAAAAAAATGTTCATCTATGTTGTGGACATTTTATTGGTTGGTCAAATAGCATAACTGAAAGAATATCCGTCAATGGGATTAATTGTTTATGAAAAGAATAATTAGTATAAATATCTGAAAAGGCAAAATTTGATCAAATAATTCAAAAAAGAATAAGTCACTGATGAATGCAAAGAATAAAGAAAAAACTCTCTCTTCCTTTCTCTCATTCTCTCTCCCTCTCACAAACACCCACCCACCTACCTCATATACCAACCAACCAACACACCCATTCACATACACACACACAACCACAACCACACACAAACATCCATCCATCCCCAACACAAACACACACACAGCCATCCATTCCCCTTAATACACACACACAAATATGAAATCGTACTTTTCCTTTTCTTGTAACAACTTCCTTCGCTTTCTTTCGTCTGGGTGTACTATTTTCCGGAATGTAAATGATGTCCTTGTTCCTCTTTGGATAACATTCAGCTTTCCATCTGATGCTGGGATAATGTCAGATTTACGTGGTGTAATACCATGTGACCACACATACCTCGACTCCCCAGTCATTATCAATAAACTATTTGGAGGCAAGACAACCGTTAAATGTCTGCCATCTGGGTGACGGAAGTCCATCAAGACCTAAAAACATAGTGTACTTGAGTGTAAGTGTTTCAAACAGAATTTTCAACTAAAATATCTTGTGATATACCAGTAAGCATTGTGCTTATACTGAAAATCTGTAAGTCTTTCTATATTTATAAATTTTAATATGTTTCACTAATTTCAAGTTTCGACAATTTGACAATTTCCCATTAAAATGCTGTTGGCAAAAACTCATACTGGTCGGGGACCAGTGACCGGCTAGGACCAGTAGCCGGCTATTGCATTATTTCGGCTATACAGAACACAATTTTGTGAGATTTTATTTAGATCAACCTTGATATGATAGACATTTTACTCAAACAGAAAAAAAAACCAATTGCCGTGGTACATAATTAAGATAAAATCACACCATAGCTGGCTTCTGGTCCTAGTTGGCTACTGGTCTCCAACCAGTACTGCTTTAAGATAAAACTTTAGACTGTTTTTCCTCCAAATTTAGCTTGGACAGGCGTATCTTCTGATCTGCCAAGACAGAATTTCTCTGTCCACACCTTAGGGTATAGACAAGCTACAGGCGCTGTGACATCACAATGCATTTTTTCTATGTAGGACTACTATTTGATGAGAATACAGTGTATCAAAACGTGCATAAACATGTATATATTTGAAGCATGGAAGAAAAGTAATTGATTGGAAATGGAAATCTCAACCCTCGTGTTAAGAATCTGAAGGTCCAATTCTGGGGAAATCCTCAGACTGGACAACCAGATTCCTGCCACTGAGGTGGAGATTTCCTTATCCACTCCACACACCCATGTTAGATTCTATTAATACATCCTACCTTAACTCGAGTATTTAGGCATAGTCACACATTTTGAAATAAGACCTTGACAGTTTTCGAATACTTATAACTGCTACATCAACAAAGACAGATTATGGCACACACAATAATAACTTGAGTCTATGTACTGCCTCTGGCCTCCAGTCATAAAGACAGGACCCGATTTGGTCGTAAGTCACAAATCCTTATTCTTTGTTAAATGGTCGCAAAGCATGGTTCCGAGACCAAACCTAAGGAGTTTTTGTTAAAAACGGAATCCAAATTCTATTTCAAGCAAGAACTTACTGATTATAAAAGTAAATTCCACATCAGAGACAAAAGTGAGTTTGTATCATAGAAATAAGTGGTTACTTACTTGAGATCCAAGGCTAAGAGACATGATTCCATCTTCAAATGCACATGGGGTGTCTACATGGGGAGGAATACCTAAATGGCATTGAAAAAGAAATGCTATTAACTCTTTAACCCCTGAAAAACAATGGACTCTTCTGTAATCCATGACTTAGACCGGTTCTTTATTCTAAAAGTTTTACTTCTAACAATATCAGTAACTCCGGATACTCTTCATAAAAATCATGTGGTCATACTTCATTTTTTTTTTTTAATGGTATTTTACACCAAAGTCAACAGTATTGCAGTTATATGGTGTATGGTAAGGTTTTTGAATGGTGGTGGAGAGAACATGGTTTAAATGCACCTGGGAAGAGGCCATCAGCCATCAGCCTTCCGTAAGTAAAGTGGCAAAACTTTCTAACAAAATGTGCTAAGATTCCAGCGGGGCTCAAACCTGCGCTGACCAGAAGTGCAGGACTTCATTGTTCATCTGCTTGACCCCATCATGTATGTCGTCATACGCAAACCATGAGTGTGCAATGTCAATACTTGAAACTTACAATATCAAAGTCAATTGCAGCCTTAAAATTGTGAATTAATGAATTTGTAAATATAGATGCTGAGTTGGCAAAAAATAATGTTGTTACAAACTATAAGTTATTTCAAAATACAGTAATATGTGTGGTTATTTAATGTCTTGAGAGACCACTGTTATAAAGGACTACATGTCTTCCAAGACCAAATTTTGAAAACCATTTGGTCAAAAAATCCTTTAAATAATAATAACTTTTTCATGCCACAACCTTTCTTGTAAGGACACATTTCAGTGGCAGATAGGGTGGTTTTTCAAGACAGGCTCCACTGTAAATTCAGCGAAAATAAAATTTTGACCCTACAGTCGACAGTCCATGAAAGAGCACCTTGAATTACCGTGCACTATTTGCACTGAGCTAGTATTTATAGGCGATTTGTAAACTGAAATACACACGCACACACACTGAAGACAAGATTCATTTATCAAACATTTATTCACCATCACCGTAGACAATAAACACATTACACATATACAGAAAGCAATGAAGAAATAAATTGACTCGATCATCATGATTACGATACGAAAAAACTTGGCCAAGTAAAGGCAAGTTTACCATCCAACGTCAATTCTTCTGCACTATTTTGTTTACTGTAGTCCCATGGAAAAAAATGTCTGAAGAACCCTGTTGTACTGTATTATCCGCACCCCCATTCCTGAGACAAATTTTAGAGTGAAAAGAGTGTGGATTATACACAGCCGATTACGGTAACATGAAAAAAGATTTATCACTGCCTGTGAAAAAATTAAGTAAAGATCTGCGATAAAACATTTTAATCCTATCTGACTGGCCTCAATTCCATTCCAGAACCTTCAACTGACAAGAGAAATGTGTCTTTTTTCACAACTATGAGCCGTTTGATCACTAAAGAGACATGACCCCTACATTGTTAATTTCATACCTTGGCTTGGTTGATATCTGTTGATGGTCAGCTGGTCTGGCCAGTGATGTACATGTCCAGTATCTAGTGCCTTCTGCAGGAGTTCTGTGCAAATCGTAGGAATCCCTTCAGGAAGTGGATCATTCACATCAACATCATTGATACCATATTTAAATTCATACCCATAATGCTTCACTTGTCGATGCTTAAGTTCTCTCTGTTGCTCTGAAATCATTGAATAACAACATGTGTTTGTGAAACACAAATGCCTCTGGTCCCAACAAATTTCTATGCTGGCAATTAATATGTATACTTTAAATATTGCAATGTCCTACATTTTGACCCCACCCCCAGGGGCATGTGATGTCAGTGATCTGTGAGCAACGCTTAGATGAACTTACAGTTAAAATATTGCATTTATATGTAAGCGGGACGGAATTACGAACAGACAGACAAACAGACAGACTATCCAAACACTAGATGCCCCCAGTGGATCTTTCAGACTGGGTTCATAAAAAGTGGCAGGCACGAACCTAAACATACTGTATACCTGGATATTTTCGCCCTTGATTAATTTTGCCCTTTTACGACAGAAAAAATATTTCTCCGTCTTAAATTTGCCCTCATTCACCATTTTCTCATGGATAGCATACAATATATGGGACATATATATTTCTCACTTATGTTATTTTCTTCTTTGTTTTATATACAACCAATAATTTTTAAATGCTGGTAAAATCCAGAATTTTACAAATTTGTACAAATTTATGGTAGATCTAGGACAATTTCATATTTCTAAAATATATATATGCATTTTTAAATTATCGTGTTTATTTACAGAAATGACAGTATTTTTCTCACGAAATAATTTTGTAAATTCTGTTATCATTCTTTCAGTCTAATGAAATATTAATTCAGTTTCCTTCATGTAAACTCAAAATATTTGAAATATTGCTTAAATAAGTGGTTTCTGTGTGCATTTAAAAATTGTTGGTTTTATATAAAACAAAGAAGAAAATAAAATAAGTGACAAATATTTATGTCCCATGGCTGTAGATCTAGCACGACTTTCAACAGCTTTAACAAATGTTGCATTATTCAGTTCCCTTTACTCCCTAATTTTTTAACAGAAAAACGTTCATTCAACAACCTTAAAATTACATTGTGATTTGGTATGTAAAAATGGAGTAATAAATGTAGATCGATGTCTCAAATATGAATTGGGTTAAAAAATTTGAACATCGGGCCGAACTGATTTAAAGTCGAAACACCTGTGGTAATGATGATCATTGTAAACACATCAACTAAAACCACCTGGCTAGACTTTAAAATTCTATTACTGGCATGAATCATGCAATCGTTAGCTGCATTGATGTTTGTGCTATCCGACCAGAACCACGATCGAGTAAACTGATCTTTTATTCTCTCACGAATGAACAGAATTTACAGCACACCAGGAAAGCATCTTACTCTATGTCAAACATTAACGGTTTAATCGTGAGTTTATTATTATTTCCTCGAGTAAGCTTGAAAAATTAAATAATCTATCAGTCGAGTAAAAATTCATGTTGTATGAATAAAAAGGAAATGATGACTGATTCCAGTTTCTAAAAATTGCGAATTAAAATGGGTATCAATGTCAAAATTGGCAAAGCTGAACTGAGGGAATTCCCCTTTTCAACAAGTGTCCTATGTCACGTGACTATGATAATTCATCACAGCATTTTTGACTGTTTTTGTTGTTGAATTTTAGTTTCAATGAGTTTTCAAATTAAAAGAAACAATGTCATAGTTCAGGAACAGGGTTGCTGATGATGCTTAATTGAGTACACGGAAAAACCCGAGGAGTTCTGAGCCTGTCATGGCAATAAGGCCTTGCCTTAAAAAACTCTCAGCATGCAGGATATGAATGTTATTTCAGAATATTATAATGACATAATACACAATCTCATTATCTTGAAATTTAAAGGATCGCACCTATTACTTCAAGATAGCTGGAATTTGTGATAACCAAAATTTTAATTAACATAGTTTTCTGGCCATAAAAATTGGGACCGGACGTTCAAATTTGACATCAAAATTTCGACTCATCCGATTTCAACATAACAATGTTCCACTGTATTTTGTAAATAATAAATATGGTAAAAAAAAATTACAAACCTGGATTGGACGATTCTATCCAGTTGATAGCTTGTAACAATTGCTCACTGTAGTCCACTGTTACGAAGTCCTTCAGCAATATCAGACCAGGTGGAATATCTGTAGATGGGGTCAATTCACTGGGAACTGCTCAACCAATGTAAATGTAAAATATTGATCAATGATTACCTAGTGTTGGGATTACTAAAAGTAATGCTTTTGGGAAGGAATAGTGTAATGGCAAAGGGGGGGGCACTCTTTCTTCCCAGAGATTCACTATCCATTATACATGTAGGTGTGAACAGATTTAACTCATGAACTAGGTAAACCTTGGAACGGTTTATATACAAATGTATCACTAATAAAATAATAATAAACTATGATATCATTAGTAGTGGTTTGAAAAGTAATTCATTTGAATTCAAACCAACTACCGGTATCACAACATCTTGGGCACTTTTGTAAATAGATCACTTCCAGGTTTTAAGTGCAAGTGGAGGGTCCTGGGTTCAGTTCCCTGTCCTGTGTCATACAACGTACAAAAGATTTTAAAAAGTGGTTGTGACTGTTCAAATGTTTCTCTGTCAAGTGTTCAACATTCAAAGTTAAAGTCATGGATCTTTGGGATGAGACTTGGAACCAAGGTCCCGTGCCACGGCAGGTATGGCACATAAAAGAACCCTCACTACATTGGTGGCAGCCCATAGCAATGGCTACAAACTGTATTACTTTACCTAAAGCTGGTGACTTCTCTATACAAGTGAAAAAGTCTTTTTTGCAATTGTGAAACATGAAAATAAAACAACGGTCTTGTGTCACGAGAGGCATGCACTAAAAAAAAAACCTCACTGCCTTGGTGTTGGTCTATAGCATAGGTCAAAACTTGTGGTGTTTCATATACAGCTGATGAATTGTAAAACAACAATAAATACAACAACAAAAATTTGTAAACAAAATGTTGATTAATAGTTCTTACATGTACTGGTATTCCTAAAATTGGTCTAAAAAAGTCTCACAATCTTGGAATCAAATCATGTGTGGTAAATAAAGCAACATCTTTTCATGTGGGTTCATGTTAACTTAGCCCCTTGAAAATATGAGTACATGTATTGGCATTACATAGTAACGTGAATTTGTTATTTAAACCTGTAGTCAGCGCAGGTTCTGAAAGTTTATTGTTGAAAATGTTTGCCAAATTATTTGCAAATGGCCAGTGGTCTCATCCTGGCTAAATTATTGAAACAGGTTTCTTGCCTCCACTATTTAAAAACTGACCAAAATTAAACTGTCCAAAATATGTAAACATTTGACAGCTGGAAAATCTGAATCTGTTTCTAACATTAGACCGGAATTATTTTTGATGTTAACTTTCATAGCTAAATCTGAGCAGTCAATGGTTAAACAGAGCAGATGGTCAATATATAGGGTAAAGAAATATAGAAATTAAACAAATTGGACAACTGACCAAAATTTAACTTCCCCCAAAATAACGCTTCAATTTATGACAAAAGTGGCCAAATTTTAGCAATGCCAAAATATTCCAATTTACAATATATGACTGAAGCATTATTAAGGGTGGTGAAAAACACAATTCAAACAAACATAAAACACAAATATTTTCTCTCACAAAAAGACACATTTTCTTTTTTCTCTCACCTTTGCTGACATAGAAAATATACATTGTCAAACATTTGCTTTCCTTTGAGAGTTTTGGCAGTTCGGTTCCATTCAGATTCTCCAAAGCGTTCGTAGCATCACTTTCTTGTTTGAAGCAAACAAATGAATATGGCTTTTTGGGCAGCATGATTATATCATCAATGTCACCATGGCAACAGAAACAGGTATGTACCTCGTCATATGAAACTCCAACATCCAAGCCTGCATTATTGACACACAGTATCTATTGTGGAAAAAAACCCATTAACAATATACATCATTACATGTACTGGTTACCTGGAAATTTTTGCTCTCCTTTATTTTTCACCATTTTTGCACTTAGATGAGATGAAAGCAAGGACAAATATGCTACGACTATGGTGATTTAGGGCGAATATAAGACAAGGTGAATATTTTTTCTGTCATAAAAGGGCAAAAATAGCCTTTTAATTTTAACACAACAGTGATCTACCTAGGATACCATTAAGTACCGGTAATTTTTCCATGCCCATAACAAATGAAATAAATCTTTCCTGTTTGAAATATTCACAGCTATTTATTCCCTGCGGAGATGAAATATTTGCACAGCCAGGTGAACACTTTAGTGAGAAAAAGCGTAGTTAAAAGCCATAAAATCCCAGATATATAGACAAAGCCAGGGTGGATCCAGGATTTCATGTTAAAGGGGAGGTGGCCGAGTGGTTAGAGCATCACGCTTTGAATTATGAAGTCTCTCACTTCCTGTCAGGGAATGCGCAGGTTCGAGCCCCACTGTTTTTTTGTGAGAAAGTTTGTAAGTTTACTTGCGGAAGGCTCTCTTCCCGGATGCATTGCCTCCACCATTAAAAACTGGCTGTCACCATATACATGTAACTGAATAATTGTTGAGTGTGACATGAAACAACATTCAAGTTAGAGGTAAGCAAGAGTATACATCATGTAAATGTATAAACTAAAATTGTTTTTGCCAAGCATGTTGATCGGATGCGGAAATTTTGGTAATTTATTTTTATTAATTTTCCAACTTTTATTTAAAGAATATGTATAAGGTTTTAATTGTTTTTGTCAACTTCTGGGCTTTTTAGTTGATTTTTACTGCACATATATCTACAGGGGTGAGGAAATCCTATGCCTGACTTGCCCGACGGTGATCCATTACGTTCACTGTCCGGACAAGTGAATTGTTTTAGTTTGGTTGTCCGTGGACAACAAGTATAATATAAAGAAAAAAAAAATTAAATCTAGAGTTCAAAATCCTATTAAAGTATTTTTGTATATAAAAAAATTTATCAGTAAATATTGGACAAGTAAAAATCTATTTCAGGCAACCTTTTTTTTTGCATTTACTTGCCCAGGGACAAGTGCATGAAAGTCATAATTCCATACCCCGGATCTGTATGCTTTGGCGTCCACAGGTAGGGGCTACAGCCTTTAATCCCTCCTTGAATCCGCCACTGAAAACTATTTTGATGAATTGAAATTATCAAACAAATTAGATTATCTGATAATAAAAAGATATTGAATATACTTCTTGGTTTATATACTATACTACAAATCACATTAACAAATTCCCCAGATCCGACTTCAATTGAGACTTGTCGGGCTATGTGTGACTGTGACAGACACCATTCACTATGGATCCGGTATGTCTTCGTTGCTTTTGATATATTTAGCGTCTAAGTATCATTATGTAATGGATCAATCCCCTGATCACACGGAAAATCTGAAGTGACAACAGAATCCCCGGAATATGGCAGATGATAACATACCTTAGTACAATGCTCAGATACTTCAATGCCATCGTGCTTCAAAACTGTATGCTGTGAACGAAGAACCTTCTTTCTAGTTTTTCTTTCTTTTTTCGATGATTTTGAACTTGTGTATTCAGGGTGAACTTTAGACACACCTGGGCAATAGCTGGAAGTATGTTCATCCATGGACGCTGCCATGTTTGATTTTAATCTCTAACGCATCAGAGCTAAAATGTCTCTGTATAGCCTATTTTATTTAAAAACGTAATTAAATAGAATATTATGCCTAAATGTTAATGATAGTTGATATCTTCATGACTGTTATACTCTCAGTCGTTCATTTAGTATCAATAACAATCTTTTTTGGATGAGAGTATGTGACGTCACATCGTAGACGAGAAAATGGCGGCCGCGAACCTTGCGGTCGAACACTGTAAAATATGGGAAAAGTCTGGCAAAAACGACTTGTAAGAATACTGTCATGTTCGATTTACAGCAATAATTCACAATTCAACCAATTCTATGCTTCATTTGATTGTTTAATGGCATATATTTGCACTTATTGAGACTATCTGCTGACCTTCTTCCTATCACAATCGCCATATTTTTCGCGACAAATCTATCCAACGATGACACAGGAGTTCGATGTTTTATTCCGTAACGTCATAGGCATCCTCTAGACGTTAAGCGATAAAACATCGAACTCGTGTGAGTAGACGCACTCCATCCACTCAGTTGAGAAAAACTGATACTCCGGGTTTCAGAATTATTGAAGTCGCTTTGCCTTTTGTATTGGACCGGCTATATAATATATATAGTCTATATATATATATCTATAGTCTATATATATATCTATCTATAGTCTGTCACATTAGCAGTGTCCATTGGTTGTTTTGGCTGGTTAAAATAAGATAATTGAAACCTACCTCTTAAATTGAATGTAGCGGGTTTTTATGCATATTGAGTAATTCATCCATGCCCATGATTTTTGCACAGGTAATGGCTGTCGTCTGAAAGTGGAAGTGAAAGAAAGTGAATGTTTAATTGTCATACTGATTTAGCCTGGCTCATTGATTGACGAAGTATGAGTGGGCCAGGATCCCAGGCTAATACTATATGAAATCATCCGATAGACATGTTTTCGGAATTTTCCAAGAATTTTTGTATTGTGAAAAGAAAGGTTGCTCTTAATACACAATCACTGATTCCTTACGACAATAATATATTTAGAGTTATTCACCTTCATATAACTCTTTTGTCAAGAGAGGCGTGAGTATCTTAATGATTACTCACATGACCCAATTTATTGACATCGCATGGATAACTCGGATTCCAGTAGGAAAAGTATTTTAAAAAATTGAAGCAACCAAACAAAGAAAAAAGTATGTAGAAAAGATATAGGATATACTTTTTGGTTTTTAATTTTGGTTATATGTACTTGTAACGTATTGAAAATCGTAGGCTAAATGATTTTACGGAAAAATCTGTAAATAATGTACTTCGTTTGCGTATAATGCACTGTTAATATCATCTAGTTACAATTATTGATTTTCCATTTTATCGTAGCACTAACCAAAATAATTCAATTGTTATATTCCGTTCACTACGATCACTGAGTAACTAGATTCAAGACGATGTTGGAAACTGCGTAATCAATATTTATTTATACTTTTGGATCATTCCCTCATCTCGACACCGTGCTGTGATGTCCAATTATTCATATCACTAGCCTACAAGCTGTGGTTATTGGAACATGATATTCAACTGATAAGAAATCACGCAACAGTTTAGGAAAGTTTTGGAAATTTTGTTACATTGTAGGGACACTTATATTTCAGTATATACATGTACATTGTTTGACAATCACGACACAGTTTTACTACTTGAAGTTGTACATGATGTACCAGGGATTAATATATCATCAACATGTGGGTCCTGTATAAGGCCATATTCCCAATGCAAAATCTACTAAATTTTCCCCAATTTTGTTCACCATGTAGTTCACTTTTGGTATACAAAGGAAAAAATTTTAACTTAAAAGTACAGCTCAATTAAAACCTCCAAGTCTTCAGATAAACTCCATTTTGTCAATTTGATAAAAAAAAAGTTAAATGAATTAAATTCATGTATCATTATTTTTATTATTTATATTAGTAAAATGACCATCATTACTTTTTATTTTACCAAATCTAGCCCATTGCTGTGTAAAATTCCCAATTGAAAGGGTACATTACCTGTCCCAAAAAGGGTCTATACATAGACATAAAAAATCTTATTTTCCTATACAGTACATTTTGTGAAAAAATAAGGTCAGGTTTAATGTGGTATTCATACATAAATAGTTTAAAGGCTGAGTTTTTCAATTTCAAGTGAAATTCAGAAAGTGACAATTCTATTTCACAAGCGATTTTCACAAAATATATAGGAATTTAAGAATTATTTTGCCTGAGTATATCTTTCTTTTTTGTTATTGTTTATCAATCTACCGTAATTTATCTAATTAAGGTGCCCTTTTTGGGGTATTTCAGATTTATGGGCGCCTTAATTTGTGTCAAAAAACTAAATTTCAGTTGATAAGGCGCCTTAATTGGAGTTTTGTCGATCTAGGGTTTGAAATCAACCTCAAAATCCATGCAACATGTCGATGATAAATACGGTCTAGATGTTGTTTATTTAATTGTATTAATTAATCCAGATCATTATCAGCTACAAACATTTATAAAAGTGAAAGATTTCTATGAATAAACATTTCTTTTATGTTGTTTATTTAGTGTACCGCATGATGAAAACGACTCTTGAATCCACGCTGTCACTCGGAATTATACTCTGTTCTTAACAAGTACTGATCCATAATCAATCAAGTTTGTCATAATAAATACTCTTCTTTATCATCATGCTGGTGTAATTAATGTAGCAAGTCTTTAAATTCATATTGTTGTAAATTATATCAAGAGGAAAGCTGATTTTCAATTGCAAAATGACATCCCGGTAATGTACGAAATTATTTGTCAGACATTCAAGAATAGACTTTAACCTGTGCTGCCATCTCCTAACTGCATAGACGTACCTGTTAGGTGGTAAATCAGCCAGTTACTAATTAGGCATGCCCTAAATAAACAATCAATAATGACTTTTGGTATCAATTATGTAACTGACAATGCTGAATTAAAAATGCCGATACGGAAATGTTAAAACACGTGGTTTTTGGAAATCGGGATCTGAATACCGACTTAAAGTGTATTGCCTAATGTCTGCTGATTCACCGACAGGAAGTTTAGAAATCTATATATCAAATACCAAGGCAAATAAATAAATGTCTGAAACCAATACAAAGTCAAGACAGTATTACAACACGATTATAATGGACGCTTTAACAGCACAACTCGGATTAAACTTAGTAACTGGACTCTGCAATCACATAACTGCCCGAGGCAAAATAAGTTCTGCTTTCAAGCTGGACTGAAGTGAAGATGTTGTGAGTCGATCTAATCAGTCTCTGTTCGTATCTTAAATCTGTTCGGTAATGATTTAATCGACCTGAGGTTAAAAGATCGTCTGATTTATTTACTGTATGTTATCATTAAAGCTGTCAAAAAAGTTTCATTTACATTTTTTTTGGGGGGGGGGGGGGGGGGGGGGTTGAATTTTTTTTTTTTTCGTCAAAAGGGCGCCTTTATTAAAATAAATAAACATAATTTTGGTCTTGGTGGCGCCTTAATTAGAGCAGCGCCTTAATTAGATAAATTACGGTAAGTGGTAAAAAAGTGGGGGGGGGGTTGAAAAAAAACCGCATATAGAAAAATGAATAAGATAAAATATATAAAAATGATTTTCAAAAATTCAATCAAATGCTACTTTGACTTCATTAGTAAGAACTGAAATGAGAAAATATTAATTCTAAATTATAGATTTATACTAGAAAATGGCCCCATCTTGCAATTAAAAAATTTGGTAAAAAAATTAAGTCATTCTCTTCAAATAACCATCGATTTGTATTGTCTATGACTGTCCAAAGGTAGCTCATTTGGTTACCCACCTCCAAAGATTACATAATTTAACTCTGGCTGTTTCACTTTTACTATACCTCTGTTGTTACAATAAGCACCCAACAAATACAACTCTTGTCGGAAATTAATGAACCCATTGTTGTAGGACTCATGTTTTGAGTTTCATGTGAGAGGTTATTAGGGGTATGAAATCTCAAAAAGAAAAGAGGAATAATAAACTGTATGTGTTTTTATCAGGTACTGTAACTCTGGGTAAAGCACCTGCACAGCTAGCAGGAGGACTTTGTTTGATTCTGAATCTGCCCTTTCACCTTTTTACACCTGAGAGTAACTTAAATTTTTGTAGCATTGTTAATATTTTCATATAAAGTCATTGACAATTGTGACTTCAGTAGATTGGATATGAGATAAAAATATGGAATCATTCCTGTAATTATTTATTTTCAGTTTGAAATTGTGTAGATCCCAGAATGACAACAGCTTTGTCAGTGGAAAGGAGTCGTCCATTGTGAAACATTCTCTGTATGAGTTATGCTGGCAAGTCTTCAAAGGAAATGTCAAGCTGGAATCTGCTGTCTCAGTTCTTGGGGATATTTGTGTAAGTGTTTCAGTAAAACTAGGAGTTTCAAAGTCATGAAAGTGTATTGTGGAATCTAGGATCTGAAAAGTGCACACAATCTCAAAGTGCAAAAGGGCACTTTGAACACATGTATTGGTTTTGAGGGCGCCTGCATTATAACTTGTCCTTATCCTCCAGACCACTTTCAACTTTAAAGCACCGTTAAATGATCAAAGAAAACAAACAGAATTATTTAATAATTTTCTTAAAAAATTCAAAACAACAAAAACCAGATGTCATATAATTTGGAAATAGCAGAAAAATTGCAGTGAACGATAAGATTTGCATTATACTACCTTACAGGAAAAGCCTTTAAATTGCACATTTTTGTTGCACAAAAGGGCATGGCAAGGATAAAAGTGCATGACATATAAAAGGGGGAATGATCTGCTTTGTTGCTCAAATTAAACACCCAAGTGTTTATTTTGTACAAGAAAAAGCCAATGCAATATATATGATGTAGGAATGGATTTTGGTTATTGTTGGGTCATTTTATCATTGAAGCTGTGTATAATTCTGGACATGGAAGTTGGTTGTATTAAACTGCTGCATCATGCTACACAACACATGTTTTTCTTCAGTTAAAAAGTGGTGATTGCCAGATTCTAATGAAGAAGGAGAAATTCTGGTTACGGTGTACCAGGGATAAAACCACCTGTCCTCCAGAACTGGAAAATCTGCCTATATAATATGTTTAGGATCTAGAAATGTTTAAACCTTTGATGAGTAACTGTAAGAGACCTCATGGTTCAAAGTATGATGTTGTAACCACTAGACCAGAGAGTTTTCTGTTTTGGGAAAAGAAATAAGATTCTTTTTAGAACCACGATTCAAATTAGATGTTTTATCAATTGTAATACTATTGGACCAGCTCTTGGAGAATTAGATTGACTTATGTTATGAAAAGAAAATTAAGCATTGGTTCACATATTTCGTTTGAGTTTCATATTATTGGAATTTTAGTCACTTGGTATTTACTGTTAGATGAATATATTGATAATGATTTTGTTTTTGTTTTTTTCTAGGAACATGTTAAAGATATGCCATCATTACTGTCAGATATTCTTGCAATTATTGGTAAGTTTTTCTCACATACCTAAAATCAGCTGTACGAAATCTGTCAGATTCCTGCTACACAGATACAGTAAACATCCCATCACACCAACACAGGAACCATTATAAACTGACATTGACTTGTTTATAAATTGTTGTTAAGTAATGTAAAACGTTTACTCCTATACCTTTTTCAGTCCTTTGTTCTTTAGAAATAAATATTCTGTTAGATTGTCTGCTATAAGTAGCATGATACTTCTTTTTAATCTGCATGCAAATATTTTCTTCATTGGGTCATTTAAGAGTGAATTTGCTGATAATTGAAAGGTTATGTCATGAAAATTTACCTGTTGAGACTTTCATCCTAAGTTGTTTTTTTATGGGTTGTTAATAACAACCTATTGTGGGTTTACTTCAACTTTTCATTGAGGGTTATCCTGTTAGCAGTGAAGAGGTCATGGAGGTTGCATTTGTAAAATATAGTCAAGTCAAGAATTAAACTTTTACGGAAAAGTCAAATATTTTGGTGTAAATGAAATTAAATCTCGTTTGAATAATCATTAAATGAAATACCACATAATTCTACAAACTTCTGCCTTTCGAAATTATACAATACGATTTGTAGTCAGGTTAAACAAAACGTCATCGATCTATTTATAAATATGGAATTCCTTTATATAAGATTCCAGTGATGTTGAGCCTGCCTTGCAGTGTCACTCCACCATTCATCATATTGATATTGACAGCTACAAGCATACAGCGATTGTAAATAGAAATAATTACATATTGCTGATACCAACATGAAGCTAAATCAATTTCTATTGAACTATCAAGAATATGTATGTTTTCTAGTCCATGGAAAAGTGAAAATAAAAGCAGAATAGAGGGTATAGCATCGAGTAGGAGGTGCTTGTTATGCAAATAGCACATGAAATTCATTACGAATAAGTTCTTGTCCAATTTTAAAACTATCAAATTAACGTGTTTGTCGACTAATCACTATACATAACCTGCCTTAATGAGATTCCCCATGCATATTTCCCTTTATTTATACACCCTATATGGTCATCACATGCCTTACATAACCAGCGACTGCTCAATTTCAGCGGCCTGTCACTTGTATACTGTGTGTATTGATATCACAAAGGGAGGTAACTCGAACATTGAATGTTACAATTTCCTGTTCTTGTTTCCAGGGAAGTTGGGGGAAAATCGCCATGTTCATTGTCCGGTGTTTACACAAAAGTTTTACACTTTTGAAGTTAATCACGATTAGATTGGGATTTATAAACCTAAACTCTCTGTGTAGTCATAATGTATTTTAAACAGAAACGATGTCTTCAACAAAAAACAAAGTTTTATCCATTGCCGAAAGCGTTGATGTCTATAAGTTAAAGTGGTGATAGATCGTTTTACTACATCCCGACTTTAGGCCCAAATTATGTTGGTGAAAAATGATTTCTTTAACAATAAACATTAGGTAAACTGTCTTTTTCATCCCATACAGTTATTTATATTAATTAATACAAGATAGAGAATGTTGTTTGGTTGTTTATTTACTCTAGGCAGAGTATATGTTCATGTACCACGTAATAGTCCTAAATAGGATTGTTTACGTTCGATATTACAAGCCCTAAATTTTGTTTTAAATCACAGCCATTTTTTGCTATGAAAAAAATTATTTTACCTGTTCACAATGTCATGTTTGGTTTAAATTTTAGTAGGTCCCATAAATACTTACGTTTTATTTTGAAATGAGTGTTAATGCATGGCAGAAAATAGATTCTGGTTAAAGTTAAAATTTAAAAAAAATTTAGAATGTTAATTTTGAATTTATTTAGAGGCTGGAAATTGAAGTTTTTGTTTTTGTTTTTAGATCTGCATTAATTTGATTTATTTTCATTTCATATATGTTAGATAGAAATAGTTTGAATCCCATGACTATTTTGCCAAAATAACAACCCATTTCAGTACTTTCAGTACTTTGATTTTTTTTTGTTTAGGTCATTTTGAAGTCTTATTTGATGTTTTTAATTTTTGTGTAAACTGGGCATAACTTTAACGTGGTCATAATGGAAGAATTACATGATATAAATCATATTTGGTATACATATCTTTCAAATTGGTGGCTGGATTTTAGACCTTGATTGTCTCTGTTGTAATTTTTGGATAAAATATATCAAGTTTTGGGATATTTTAGAGTTTGCAATAACTTTTTTCAACAAGTGTCAGAATGACTTTAAATTAGCTACATGCCTTCTGTGGATAACTTCATTGTATGTTAAACAAGTTTTTTTTTTTACATTTCAATATTTTATTTGGGGTGGATTCTAAAATTTGAGGATATTTTTTTAAGAGTTTGCTGTTATACACTGCTTCAAAATTCAGTCCCACTGCCTTTTGCAGTGGACAGGTGCTAATTACCTTGAAAGTAAACTTGAGTCCAGAAATAATCATACCGAATCATGACTACTATGATTACGTAATATGACAGACATTGATATTTGGTATACTTGCTGATATTTGGTTTACTCCACTGATGATCTCAGCAGACGCCACTAAAAGTCTGTAACATTCGGAAGTGTGATTGATAAGTTTATAAGTTATATGAGCAGACCTTCAGTCACTTTGATCATTTTGTACTTGTATTTCGTTATTTGGTGTTTTTTGTATTGACTTTACTATTCATTCCAGACACAGAAATTTCAACTACAGATGATAAACATATCAGGGATAAGTACGTAATGCTTGTGTCAGCTTGTGAGGTAAGTAACAAATGTTATTGTTTACTGTATACCCGGACGTTTTTGCCCTTTTATGACACTTTGAATCTTACATTCACCCTAAATCACCATAGACTTATGGATTAGCGGTCCACGAGATTGATGATTTAGTGCATATGTTTGTGCTTCTGTTTTTTAGCGAGACAATTTCACTTTCATTTTCAATTTGCCTTCTCATCTAAAGGCAAAAATTGCGAGAAATTAAATGGGGGTGAAAATTTCCTGGTATACATTAATTCATATGAAGCAGTATATACATGTTTTATCATATTTGAAATGTGGTAGAAATGAATCTAATTTGAGTTTTTGATCTTTCAAAATTAATCTAGTGAATGATGCAGGTTAGTGATAAAAAAAAATACTAAGTTAAATTTGGAAACTACAGTATTGAAACATGCCACTGGTTTTTACAAATTTATCTCCAATCTGATAACATTGTACACAGAATATTGATTGCGTGAATGATGTATACAATTTAACTTCCTAAAAAATGAGATATGATTATTTTCTTCTTTATAAAGACCATCATCCCAGCTCCCATCTTGAAGGAAAGGATTGATCAAGAAATTCTTGAAAGCATTGGGCTGATAGCATCCAAGCAACAGTTCCAGCAAAAATATGTGAAAACGAAAACAAAGTTATAGTAAGTTTATGATTGTTTTTGCTGTATTGTATCATGGTGTTTTTAAGAACAGTATCGCCAAACTGAATTTATAAGAACTATTTTGACAGTCATATTCATAAATGTGATGAAAAGAGTATTTGCTTTTTTTCTTTGGGAGATTGGAATGCTAAGTAAGGCTGGAAAACTGACTTGAAGAAAACACATTTATGAAATTGTTAATGTAATTTGTGAAATTAGTAAACTGTTATATGCTATGTTTTTTAATTTGAACATAATTTTCCATCTAGGCAAATTTGGGGAGGGGGGGGGGGTTATCAGTAAATGTGGAAATACAGTCAGGATTTTTTTTTTTTCTCGTTAGCTATAAGCAACAGAAGTTCAATTTGCTGAGAGAAGAAAGTGAGGGTTATGCAAAGTTGATAACCGAGTTGATGCAGGAAATCACAGAGAATATCAACAATAAACAAAATGTGCAGAACCTCAAGTCACTTATAGGTAAGACATGTTAATGATATTAATATGCAGGCCTTTTTTTTCCTCCAAATTTATAGCCGATATTGGGCTATATTCCCAATTTCAAATCATATCTTTTTTTCCCAATTTTTTTCAAAAAGTTCCCAATCATAAGCAAAACTTAACATCTCTTCATTATTTTTCATTTTTATGCTGATATTTTCATCATTGTTTTTCTGGAAAGTTGAAATACGACAGTTTGACAATAAAACAGATAAAAAAATGTCAAATTAAATTAATTGCAAAAAGTTCCCTATTTTGAACCCAAATGCTGTGAAATTCCCAATTCCAGCGCCTTGGGCCATGTTCCCAAAAAGGTAAGAAAAAGCCCTGATATGGTTCTTAAGTAGGCGTAATCATTACAATGGCACCTATCTTGAAACACCACCCCATCTACCACTGAAATGTGGCCTCTCTAAACAGGTTTCATTTTATGGATTAATTAACCAAGTGGTTTCAGAAGACAGCTGATCTTTGATAAGAGATCTCTCTAGAATATGGTCCACTGTATATTAATATACTTGTACGCATTATCAAAAGAGTTTATGTCATGTAAACTGATACAAGTATTTTTGGTGCACATCGGGGTGAGGCAAGTGACCTTTATAAGTCTTACTTTCTGATCAGTTATTGTAGCTTTTGTGGGTTAGTTAGATAAGTAAACTTAAAATGTCGTATTTATCAGTTATTTTCATCAGTATTTGTTACTTTTATAAATTTATATTATTTATCTGTGGTTATTGCTTTTATAGGTTATTATATGCCCGTCTAAACTTCACACAACACTTGTTCTCAATGAGGCAGTGTGTCATAACATTGACTCACGGTCATACCTCAAAGGTCAAGGTCAAAATAATAGTCTGTAAAATATTTTTGTTCAGAGCAGAAAGCCTTTCACAATTTATTCATGATCAGCATATTAGCTACCATTTACTCTTGTTTTTTAACTGCAATCATTGCTTCCATATGTTATTTTGATCCATGTTCTGTCAGAGAGAAGTAGTCTTATGTACTTACCTCTAATCTTTACTTTTGCAGGTTGTTTTGATCTGGACCCCAACAGAGTTCTGGATGTCATGTTGGAGTGTTTTGAATGTAGACCAAATCTCAGCAATTTTTACATTCCAATTTTCAAAGATTATGTGACAGAACAGAAGACATTGTGTCATATTCTTGGATTCAAATTTCACTTTTACGAGGTACAGTAATAGAAAAAATAAGAAATGGGGCATTTTAAATCATGAAAATAATCACTTGAACGGAGTTAAAATTGTGGTTGACTTTTACCATTATAATGATACAGCTTTGTGAATAAAGTTAATAATATTACCTTGGCCAACATTTAAACATGGGTCATTATCATAACTTTTTTCTTTCCACTGAGACCCTAGTTTTAAAAGCAAGTAGATAGGTAGGTGATTGATGTTCATAATATAATCGAACATCAATTATATCTCACTCGATCTGAATAATCGGCATTTGACTGTACATATCGGACAAGTTTCATGTCCTTTTGATGAAAAAAATCCAAAGTTATAAAAGCAAATCATTCCATTTATTGGGGATTTTTCCGACATGTCAAATACCATTATCTAAAATAGTATTAGAGTCATATGTCTAACATTAGGCAAAATCCAGGATAAAGTTCTGATATCCTTCTGTTGTTTTTTCAGGATGAAGAGACCCCAGCGAGTTTATATAAGATAGCAGCTTTGTTACTGCAGAACAATCTGATTGATCTGGAGTCCTTATACCCTCATGTAAGTGTAAAGGAGAAATGAGATGCTGCAGTGATTCTAATTATACTTGTCTACAAAAGAGAGTACAAGTCTTTTACACCCATATCAGTTTATGGGATAGAAATACTGTGTACTTTTGGACGAGAAATATTGTGTGCATTTAGACAAGCATTTCAGTTTATAGGCTAATTATATTGTGTACATTTGGACAAGCATTTCAGTTTATAGGATTGAAATATTGTGTACATTTGGGCAAACATTTCAGTTTATAGGCTATTATATTGTGTACATTTGGACAAGCATTTCAGTTTATAGGATAGAAATATTGTGTGCATTTGGACAAGCATTTCGGTTTATAGGCTAAAAATATTGTGTACATTTGGACAAGCATTTCAGTGTATAGGATAGAAATATTGTGTGCATTTGGACAAGCATTTCGGTTTATAGGATTGAAATATTGTGTACATTTGGGCAAACATTTCAGTTTATAGGCTAAAAGTATTGTGTACATTTGGACAAGCATTTCATTTTATAGGATAGAAATATTGTGTACATTTGGACAAGCATTTCAGTTAATAGGATCGAAATATTGTGTACATTTATAGGATTGAAATATTGTGTACATTTGGGCAAGCATGTCATTTTATAGAACAGAAATATTGCATACATTTGCATAGTCATTTTATGTTGATTGGGTAGAAATATTGCATCAGATGATTGGGTAAAATGTTGTGTTCATTTGCTCACCAACAGCAATGATCAGTATAATGCAACTAATTGATATTGTTCTTAATCCACATTTATACTGGTGTATCTGCTGTGTGATGAACAATATTCATTTCTAAAAACCAAAAATCTTATACTTTATTTATGTTTAAATGAGTACTTCAGACAAACCTTTTTTTCATTATATGTTAGTGTCAGGGCAGGTCAGATCAGTCTATGATGAAATAGGTTAGGGAAGTTGGGGCACTTCAGACACATCTATTTTGATAATGGCCAAATTTATGTTTACATGCTGTGACTTTTGTCTATTGGCCTGATTGCAAAGTAAATACTGTCGTATGAAAGGATGATGTCTGCCCACCTGTCTGCATCAAAAATTTGGTTTAGCTGTGTTGTGAAATACCATTAAGAGTATTACGTAGCTTCACACGGTGATAGAACATGATTTCATCTGTTGACCATGACCTTCATTTCTGACATTGACCTTTGCACTACAGTGCTTCGCAATTTGCCCATACCACCTTTAGTGGTTTCCTTGTCTACACTATTGTCCCCTGATGTATAGATATTGTATAAGTTTTTGTTACCACTGGACGAGTGGATTTTGTTTTTTGTTTATTTTGCAGTGTGAGTTTTTGATGACTACATTTTGTATTCACTTTCAGCTGTTGCCACCCGATGCTAAGATTAAGGAGTATTACCAGAAAGATATAGAAGAAGCCAAGGCTTACGCTAGAAAGCTGAATGTTGTTAATTTGTCTGATAAATCAGAAGATCCTAAAGAAGGAGAATCAGTAAAAGTGGATTTGGTATGTTGAGTATTTTTCACCCTGTCAACACTACAGACCATAATAGACTGGTCCAGGACAATAGAATAGAGCATACTATTTTAATACTTAGGGTGGAAAGGGTTGATGTCTGTGATTAATGTTTTATGGGATATTTTTTTATGAAAATTTAAAGTCAGGAAGTTTGTTTGACTATTCCTGACCCTCATTTTGAAACCTTGGTAATTATTACATTTCCTTTAATAAAGAAATGTTTGATGTAGAAATGTACTACTACCTTGACTTTTGACCTGGTGATCTTGGACTTCGACCTACTTTTTTAAAAGCTTTAACCTCGGTTGTATCTTTTAAACCATGAGGGATAGGGTTTTGATATGTCACCTTTTGACCTTGGGCTTAGACCTACTTTTCAAAAACTCTTGACCTTAGCTGAAGGAATAAAAAATATTTACCATACCTTGACCATAAAACCTGACTGCTGTTGGTCATATACCTATTTTGAAAATTTACACCCATTTCCAGTGAGCTTTGTTGTCTTCTGACAACTCTTGTTTGCTTTACATTATACATCCATTTGTAAAAGTTAAACAATTCACTGTGCTTGGATACCAGATTTATTGGGGGGGGGCTAAAATTCCTAAGAAAATTATTTTAAAAAATCTTGAAAGTTATCACACTGCAAATTAAAGAGCTCATTTTTATAGTACACCTTTAAAAACAATTCTTAAGTGATTATACTGATTGCTTATTTTAATGATTTTAAGATACCTAGTTTAAAGTAATAATACTGCAATGGGATTCTTTGTTTTGCATTGCCCATGTGTATTGCAAAAATAGTATAGATTTAATATGAATTACATTTTCTCTTCAGTATGTTACCAATCAGAAACTAGGACTGTGTGAAGCTCTTCTGAATATAGGAGCCTGGAAAAATGCCAAGGAAATTCTAGATCGCCTGCCAGAGTTCTTTGCAACAGTACACAAGCCAATAGCATCAGCAATCTGCAGTCTGGTTCATGTGATGATGGATCCTCTTTATAGACAGTAAGTAGACACATCAATTAACATGATGTATTGTGACCTTCCTTATAGACAGCAAGTAGACACATCAGTAAGCATGATGTATCGTGATCTTCCTTATAGACAGCAAGTAGACACCAATAAGCATGATGTATTGTGATCTTCCTTATAGACAGCAAGTAGACACATCAATAAGCATGATGTATTGTGATCCTCCTTATAGATAGTAAGTAGACAATCAGTAAGCATGATGTATCGTGATCCTCCTTATAGACAGAAAGTAGACAGCCAATGAACATGATGTATCATGATTTTCCTTATAGACAGAAAGTAGACACATCAATTAACATGATGTATTGTGACCTTCCTTATAGACAGAAAGTAGACATGCCAATGAACATGATGTATCATGATTTTCCTTAAAGACAGAAAGTAGACATATCAAAAAGCATGATGGATAGTGATCTTTCTTATAGACAGAAAGTAGACATGCCAATTAACTTGATGTATTGTGATCTTCCTTATAGACACATCAATAAACATGTATCATGACCTATCTTATAAACAGTAAAGAGATATATCAATAAACATAGATGTATCGTGATCTGTCTTATGGACAGTATAGAGACACATTGATAAACATATGTTGTTATCTTCCTTATAAACAGTAAGTAGACAGTTGATAAACATGTTATGATCTTCCTTTTAGACAGTAAGTAGACACGTCAATAAACATGTATCACAATCTGTCTTATAGACAGTAAAGAGACATGTCAATAAAAATTATATAACATGATCTTCCTTATAGACAGAAAATAGGCATCAGTAAGCATGATCCTCATTTATAGACAGTACGTGGTAATGTAAATTGACATATATCTTGAACCAACAGTACATAGACTTAATTTATTGATAGAGTAAAGTCAAGGATAAAAAAGAAATTCCCCCCAAAATATTTGAAATTAAGATTCTTGTTCTTTTGGTTTTTTTTCTAATACACAATTGGTAATAATCAGACTTTTCTGACATCTTTTACATAGTTTATAAAGCCTACAACATTTATAATATTTGAATTAAGATTATTTGTAAATAATGATGATCAATATCACATTGAAATTAAAGGGATTTGAAATGTTGGACATTCTGGTGTGGTAATTTTTTTTATTCAAATCTTATCATGTGACATGATTAATATATTAACCAATAAGAGGATGCAATTTGATTTTCTTAGGAATTCTGGTTTGCCCAAAAAGGTGTTAAAGGGGAGAATTAGCAGTAGTTCCCATGGTTACAAGTCAGTAAACCGAGTAAAAACATATCGGGAGCTGCACAGTGACGTTCTTCCCATAATGAGATATCTCGGACCATATGCATCCTGTGACCCTGTCCTCCTGGTGAAGATTGTCCGTCTTGGCAAGAGCTTTATGAACAAGGTAAATTAATTCATATCGCCAAAATGTGTGTGAACTTGACACTGTTGTCTTTTAAAAATGGTATGTCTTTATTTCATGCTCATTTAAACACATCTTTTGTAGTGAACATCTTTATCAAACTTTTCACTCCAAGTATCTTAATAGCTTGCTCTTTCCTGTTGAATTGGCAGGGGTCAACATTTCCGGTTGTCCTGCAGGACAAATAGTATTGAAATCTACAGGACTGAATGCAAAAAGTCATTTGTCTGAAAATCAAGTGTAACGTCTAAAGATATTGTTTTATGTTTAAACAAGGAATTTTTCATTAAATTAATGTTTGTCTTCAATAATTACATGTGTCCCATCAAATTAGAAGTAATATTTACTTGTCTGACTGCAAATTGGAATTGTCCCGGACATTCGTACAAACATTATTGTTGAGCTGTGATTGGGCACGCCTGTTGTAGTTTATTGGGTATAAGGGTTAACCTTGTTTGTTCATCATGTGTGTTTAAAATAAGGTTGAACTTATGTAGGTTTTCAATTTAAACATGAGTTGAGAACTAACTTATTGCTATTCTGTGTACACATTATTCAAAATATGTAAATTCACCAACAATTTTATCCAAGCAGTATTATACAGCCAAAATATTTGGGGGGGGAGGGACAGAAATTTAATTGAAAAATAAATTTTATTTTCATTTTTAGCGTCAGAATGGTGGAATAAGTCCTGACGATGATGTAGCTTACTTTGGATTTTTAAATATGTTGGATGAGCTGTTACTACCCAGTATGTCCATGTTGCCTTTCAACTGCTGTCTTTCTGAGGAGCTGTGGTCACTTCTCAAACTTTACCCTTATGAGCTAAGGTATGGTGTTGATATGATTTTGAGGAATTAAAAGAATTACTATAACCGACACCTCTAAAATGTTAGCTATGAAATTAGGTATAATATTGAAATCTATGTAAGTTTAAGGTTGTCCTATGTAAGATTTGATCCTATCATTAAATCCAAACAAGGTGTAAATATTGCAGTATTTATATCATTGTTGATGTTAAGCAAAGCTAATCTCTCTGAAGAATTGAATCCTGAAGATATGTAACCTGATCTGATCTCTTTTAGGTATCGTCTCTATGGCAACTGGAAGAATGACACATACAGTCACCATCCCAAACTGATCAGAATCAGAGCAGATTGTCTAGAAAGAGCCAAGTATTTGATGAAGTAAGTAAAGTTTTCATGAATATATTGGCTGTATGTAGTCATGAGCTAATAACTTCAGAAGATCTTTATACAAATTTGGTTTGTAGCCATTTTGTAACTAGTTTTTGTTTTCCTGTTTCAGGCGTTTGTCAAAAGAAAATGTGAAGCCATCTGGTAGACAGCTGGGAAAACTGAGTCACAGCAATCCAGGTGTCTTGTTTGAATATGTAAGCAAATTATCTCTCTTACACCTTAATTAAATCTTAGATCTACAGAGGTTTAAATTGATGCACTATGAGCAACAACTGTCTTGATGTCCTGATATTTTTTTTTCAAGTTTTGTATTCAACATATTTAGGTACAAAACAAAGTCCTTTTTGTTGAAGAAAAAAAAAAAAAAACCAATACAACGAATTATTTAAGATTTGATGACTACATAGCATAGCATAGACATAGCAAAATTTTCTATATTACCGATACTTGACCTCTGGAAAACATTGTTAATCAGAAAATAAGTATTGTTATCCATGTTAGCGTCAGCTAAATATGAATTTGCTTCTTGCAAACAAACTACAGTGGAAACTTGTCTTAACGCCACCTAACTTTGGAGACCACCTCTCAATTACGATCACATATACTCAGCCTTTAAATATTTGATAAGAACAGACTTTTTTATAGGTGGTCAGTCATTTAGGTGGTCGTAATAGCAAGGTTCTACTATATACTGATGATATTGCTGATTATTGCTTCATTCCTCCTCTTTTTTCCCCACAGGTGTTATCCCAGATACAGAGGTATGATAATTTTATTGGACCAGTAGTGGATACTCTGAAGTACCTCACATCTTTATCTTATGATATTCTGGCCTGTATCCTTTCAAACAGCTATTGATGGATTCCATATTTTTTGTTAGATTTTGAAGAAAATACTTGTGAGGTGCGTTTTCTGTCTGCGTCAGCAATTTGGTTTAGATATAGCGTTCAGCTCTGTTATGAGGAAATAGTTTAGAGTGTCACATAACTTCACATGATGATGGACAGAAATGACTTATCTACAGCTTTAAAAGTCTGGTGATCAGTGTTATAGAAAATAGGAAACATAGATTAACACTGGACCATATGGGAACTCTTTCAAAGTTCTCCTCTGAAACCACTGAGCCAATTGGAACCAAAGTTGGTCACAACAGTATTTGGGTGGTCCCCTGTAAAAAGGTGTTTTTTAGGTTCACACCTCATCCAAGATGGCTGATATGAACGTAATTTAATATTGGATCCTATGGGAAAACACACTTACAGATCTTTTTCTCTGGAACTACAATCCCAATTGAAACCAAACTTGGTCATAATAGTCCTTGGATGGACCCATTTAAAAATGTGTCTGGCAGGGCCAGGTGCTATCCAAGATGGCTACCAGCAGGAAACATAGATTAACATTGGACCATGTGGGAACACTTTCAAAGATCTTCTCTGAAACTACTGAGCCAATTGGAACCAAACTTGGTCACAATAGTCTTTGGGTGGTTCCCTGTAAAAAAGAAGTTTTTCAGGTTCATACCTAATCCAAGATGGCTGCCAACAGGGAATATGATTTAACATTGAACCCTATGGGAAAACACATTTTTATGGACCTGTTTAAAACATGTTTCTGGCAGGTCCAGGTTCTATTATAAATGACAGCCAGATGAGCAATACAGGCTCTTGTGAGCTTCTTGTTACTGTCTCATCTGACAGACAGGAAACCAACCTGCCGCCGGCTGGACTCAAACTCACGACCATACGATCAAGAGTCGAGCAAGTTACAGACTGATTCAGGATGGCTCTACTAATCAGAATTATATACAAAATATATGTATGTTCCTATAGCTTTAAAAGTCTGCTGATCAAAATCGTGCAAAACATATGTACGTGTCTTTTCTACAGCTTTAAAAGTCTGCCATATTTGTCCCTATTTGGTGTAATATATTTCCTTGATGAAATTATAGATTGTATCATAGAAGCATTGGCCAATCCAGAAAAAGATAGGATGAAACATGATGATACTAACATATCACTATGGTTACAAAGTAAGTCCATTTTCCTCTTATCATTTATCTGTTTCAGTCTCTTGTTTGTCAGTTATAATATTTTTGTCCTGAACTGGACATGAAAAAAATGTTTTTTCTTGTATGTCCAGTTAAATTGACTGCGTTTTCTTGATTTACTCGTCTGTAAAAGCATTTGCTCTTTGGAAATCGACTCAGTTTAGATTGAAAGTAATTGTTTGATATCCTTGTGTTATCATAATGTTATCGTCAGTTGCTGTGTATCAATTCAGTATGATAATTTATTTGCAGGTTTGGCCAATTTTGCTGGCTCTATATGTAGGAAATACCAAGTAGAATTAGCCGGGCTGATGCAATATGTAGCTAACCAGCTGAAGTCGGGAAAAAGGTAAATGTTCTCTATTATGACAGGGACATACACAAATTTATTGGGACTAAGCCTTTCTCCCCTAAGTATCTAAATGGAATGCTTTTTTCTATTGTTTAGATAAATTAATTATGGTCTTTAGGGTTGAGAGTGTTAAGAAAAATAAATGGATGTTGGAAATCACTGATAGCACTTGCTTGTAAGTAGCTGTATAAGACAAAGAGATGACTACCATACTTTCTCATGAAAGCTAACCAGTAGTTTATACATTTGATAAAAGATTTGCCATTAATACGTGCAGTTCCTAGACACTCTTTTTAATAGTAAACATATCTGCCTTGAAATGTTACAACTTATAAAATACCCATTCCCATAAGCATTGCTGATAACACTGCATTCTCCCATTTAGTAAAACTATTTCCATCTCACACTTGTAATGGTGCAAAGTTCAGAGGGTACAGTTTTGTGTAAGTACATTTTTATTCTGATCATATTTTGATTCTTACTAACTTGGCACATTTATTTCAGTTTTGACTTGCTCCTGCTAAGAGAGATAGTGACAAAAATGGCCGGTATAGAAATATCAGAAGAAATTACTGACGATCAGTTAGATGCTATGTCAGGTGGAGAATTGCTTCGCCAGGAGGTATGGTGATGATTTTTAATTTTGTGTGTAGCACATCTAGAGTAAGTTTAGCAAAATGTGCAAATTTGATGACCGGTGGGAAAGGCCTAAATCAAAATTTTGTTTGTTTTATGCCACACTCAACAATTTTACAGTTTTGTGGTGGTGTTCAGTGTTTCATGGTGGAGGAAAGAACCTAGTTACAATGTACCTTAGAAGAGACCTATGGCCTTTGACTATCAAACTTTCTCACAAAATCAGGATAGGTTCTGGTGGCTTAAACCCACATTGATTAAATTGTTTTTTTTGTCCAATCAGCGCTCTACAATGCGACCAAATCACTCGCAAATGCGACCATTTTTTAGATTTTGGCGAATGTTTATCCTCATTCAGTCGCCACATTGCGACCAGTTTTTTCCCTGAACCGGAAATCAAACGTTTGTCCGTTTTCACTGTGAAATTACACTATCGAAATCATGGTCGGTTATGCGCTTTACAGCAACCAATTTGGTTATTCAGTTTCGATAAACTAGAGCATCTATCGCACGTGGATTACTGTATAAAACCACGTTGTATTGCTCTCATGTTTTCGACTTGAAATTTTCCTAACACACACGATGACATTTTTTTTTTCTTGGTCGATTTCAACAGAAGCATCATTAGACACTAGTAAGTTTAAACGATCTTGGTTAAAGGAATACTGGAACAGAGTTATGGCTAGTATTCGACTAGGCCGAACTTTCTGCCCAGATTTCGATTTTAATTTCAGCGATTTTTAAGTGGTAAAATCGGGGCAGAAAGTTCGGCCTAGTGTTCGACGAGGAGGACAAGCAGACCACAACCTAATTCATTTGGGGATTATAGTGGGGGAACACAATAAAATGACCGTGACAGAATCACCAAAGGGATTAATCACAGTCGGAACTGGAAATTTTATCTGTAAATTAAAGTCGAGAGTCAAACACCCGATTGTCGGACAAACACCTATAAATTAAAGAACTGTATAGGTGTTTGTCTGACGATCAGGTCACGGGTGTTGGACTCTAGATTTTAACTTACGGACAGAATTTACAATTCTTGTGGGCAGTCTCCTTTTTGTAAATTCTGTCGAAAAGAAACTGGAGCTAAAAATTTAAAAACAAAGTTTAAGGTTGCCTCAATATTAGAGCAACAAATATGAAAAATATAGGCATATAAACACTCCTGGATTGATAAAAAAAATGCACAAAAAGGTCAACATGCAGTTAATAACCTTGTTTTATATTGATTGAAACAATAAAATGGTACATTAACTTAGAAAATTAATATTTTATTTCATTTCTATATTTTCATTCAGTGGATTTTTTTTAAGAACACACACACACACACACATATATATATATATATATTGGCGAGTAAAAGTTCCTGGCTGGCTAGTAAAATTTCTGGTTCGCTGGCCAAATGAAGAGTGAATTTTTTTAGTGTTGTAGAGCCCTGCCAATCCCAAAGGACCCAGAAAGATTGTTTATTTGATTGTTAAATCAAAAGAGAATTGATGGCAATCACACAAACATATATAAAAGGTAGTACTGTAAGGTCAGACCAAAATTGTCCCCCTTTCTTTTGCATACTATTGATTTTGTTAAGACAAGTTTTGTTGTCGTTCTGTAAGTAAAGAGTTATGGCATATCCATTTCTTGTTACAGGGAGGTTACTTTGCTCAAGTGCGGAATACAAAAAAGTCTTCCACTCGACTTAAAGATGCTCTACTGGAGCATGATTTGGCCCTTTCTCTGTGTCTCCTGATGGCTCAGCAGAGAGATGGAGTAATCTACAAAGAAGGTTCCGAAAGCCATCTGAAACTAGTCGGGAAACTGTATGATCAGGTAAGCAAAAGTATCACTATTAGTAGGGATATATAGGTAATAGTTTGGTCTTGAAATCACAGGTATACCTAAAGTGCTGTAAACAAGTTAAGTATTGTAAGCATTTTGATTTAATCTTTAGTACAGATTTTATTGAAGTCCTGTATAAAAGCATGTCATTTTTGCTCTCTTTGGCTTTTTCCCCCAGTAAATTATTAAACTTTGGAAAATTTATTTGTTCTGGTGACTACCAAATTATGGAGAAAGAATTATCTTTATTTGAGAAATCCTTTTACACAGTCCACAGAAATAGTATTCAATAATTAGACACAATTGTGACTTCTTTTTCTTTACAATACATGTATAAGTTTTTAGACAAACCTGGGAGATAAAATGATTTCACTTTCCATGTAGGTAGCTTGTCATTTATCATGGAAGTTAAACAACATTGCTTTTTATCATTTCTTTTTTTTAGCCACAAAATATATACTTTTGTGATGTAGACATTTCAGTGTCTTATAGCATGGGTGGGGTGTGTAGTAAATAGCAACATTGATAAATAGCAATTTCCCCTTTATTTACTGGTACATTGCATGCATCTGCATATATAGATATTTACAATATGTAATGCCATGTTGTTGATCTTGTGCTAGTACACTGAAAAAGATCATTCCTGTCTATAAATACACAGATATAACTCTATATACTCTGTATAAGAGGCCATCCAAATATAACCTTTGTTAACCTTTCTCTCACTCGATAACGTTATAATGATTAAACCTCTTTATAAAGACCACCTGTCTATAAAAGCTACTTTTGATTGTCCCCTTGAGTGGCCTTTATAGACAAGTTTGACGGTTTATCAGATTTTACCTGACTTAAACAGATAATTAACTTAACAACAGTTACTGTTGGATATAAAGATTTATGTTGACATGCCATTTAAACCTTACTATGTAAATACGGTACTCTCCACAGAAAACAATTTAATCTATTGTGATTTCTTTTTCTAGTGTCAGGATACACTCGTGCAGTTTGGTAGTTTTCTGTCGATGCAGCTCAGCACAGAGGAGTTTGTGAAGCGTCTGCCTAGCATTGATGTTTTGATAACCGCATATAACGTCCCAGCTGATGCTGCCTTCTTTCTTTGTCGACCACAATATTCCTATGCAATAAATGTGAGTGAATTGTCCTAAAGAGATAGCTTCTTTACATGAAGTGAAGCAAATTTATCTATTTTTTTAGCACACACACACACACTCTCTCTCTCTCTCTCTCTCTCTCTCTCTCTCTCTCTCTCTCTCTCTCTCTCTCTCTCTCCTCTCTCTCTCTCTCTCTCTCTCTCTCTCTCTCTCTCTCTCTCTCTCTCTCTCTCTCTCTCTCTCCTCTCTCTCTCTCTCTCTCTCTCTCTCTCTCTCTCTCTCTCTCTCTCTCTCTCTCTCTCTCTCTCTCTCTCTCTCTCTCTCTGTTTGTGTGTTACACCTGATATTTTTTGCATACAATTATTGACTACTCATTTTTAGATGTATGAATTAGTGAAGATGTGCATTTGACTGGTGATATCAAGTTGTGATGTACCTTATTTTTTGTAACCTCGTGCAGTTAATCATAGGTGCAAATTCTATAAAATATCATATATATGTTTTACTTTTGTAGTCAAAGTTTGAAGAACTCAGGAAAATTGATAAAAGTAACAAACAGACAGGAAGCCAACTAAAGGTAAATGATTATTAAGATCAGTTTCATGTTCATTACAAAAATATCACCATCATTGATCCATGCCTAGAGATCACCTCACACAGGAGACCACCTCACATTTCAGGCCATAAATTTCTAGTCTCGATAAATATCTAAAAAAAATACAGAACCTCCTTAGGAGACCACCTCACTGATCAGGTGTTTTTGAGTCAGTCAGTAAGGTGGTCTTAATAGCGAGGTTCCTCTATATTTTGATGAATTCATTTAAATGTTAATTTTGAAATAAATGGAGATCTAAACTTAAGAAATGATGATTGAAAAAAAAAAAAAGTTTGTGTACATCTGTACTGGAATAACATTTTTTCTCCGTCTTTCTTGCAGCTCCAAAGGTATGGCGAGGCATCTGAAGAATGTTTGAGTCCAGTCATCGATCTTGTGCGACCTCTTTATTCACCTAGAGTGTGGGAAGATCTAAGGTATTTTTTCATGTTCAGCTACTTGGTATGAGTATTATATACAAGCATGAACATTGGAATGACAAGTTTTTATCAGTTTTTTAAGTGACGTATTGTTGACAACTTCTCGTTAGTGATAGTTTATTGCCCATTTACCTTTTAATGTCAGTGTTCTCCTCAGGAATTTCAGATAGCACCATGGTAACACGGATGAACAATTAAGTCGCGTCGTGTTGGGCCCTGCTCCATGTCGCAACAGTGTCTCATGGAGTCATGCTACATGTTCTGTTTTGTCTATCATTTCATGATTATTTGTACATGTATGCACAAGAATATTTAAAGTAAAATAAAATATATAAAGAGTGTTTAATGTTTCATAATACAAATTATTACTGTGAGGCATTCTACTGCACTTGAATTTTCTGGGTTTTTTATTTACAATATACTATATAGTAACTTAGAATCTCAGATCTGGTACTGTAATATGCTCTCACAGTGTTACTTTGGGAAGCAATAGTGCCTGACCAGCAGCTAGATTTAGTGCATCACATTATAGCCCCAGATTCTGTAATGATATTTGGTTCTCTCTTATTGCTTTTGTGTAGTAAATAATTCCTTTTTTTTTTTTTCGGAAAACAACTTAATCAAGCAACAGAGTTATAGTACTTGGCAATTGTCATATTAGTCCCCTGCCCTGTGCACTATTGTTTCAGAGGAGCTTGATGTTATCCAATGAAATTTTGATGATTTATCATGTGATGTATAATGTATAATTCAGTCCCCAGTTAAGTGAGGTATTTTTAACATTTAGTACACACTGTATACAGAGTTTTGGAAATTCACTGGTCTTACCAGAAAAACTGGTAAATTTTACAAAAGTCTGGTGAAATCTAATCTGATAAATGGTCCAAATGACCAGTAATTTTCCATTTCTTTTCAATTGTGTAATTATACAGACCAGTGAAAAAATTTTCTTTGACCAGTGAAATACCTTTATTCACTGGTCCAGTTGACCAGTAATTTTTTTTTTTTCGAAACGTCTGCTGTATATCTCAGCCCAAACTCATTTGTGGTGTAAATAAACATTTAGCACACATTGTATATCTTAGCCCCCAGCTGTATGTGGCAACATCAAGTGTATAGTGCACACAATATGGTTTTCTTTCAGTGCCCAGTTCTATGTTACATTCTGGTCGTTGTCCATGTATGATCTTGCCGTGCCATCAAATGTTTACGATAAACAGATTCAACAGTTAAGTGCTCAGATAACGGCAACAGAAGATAACAAAGATTTGGTAAGTTATTTTGCGTCATATGCCATATTGTCTTTTTTTTTATGTCCAGTTTTGTTAAATTACTCGAGTCAGACTTTAATTTATCTTTACTATCTACTGTCATCGTGTGGACATATTTTGTAACTTTTGATCATCTTAAACATCTTCGAAACTGCAGGCCAATTCTCTTCAAATTGGTATATAGGCTCTTTCTGGGGTTCATAGTAATAAAGATGATGAGTTTTATAACACCTGGCTCAGGGGATTTGTAGATAAGGGAATGACACATGTTTCCCGTAAAATCTTTGGCCCTTTTGTTTATACATAAATTTCCTTGAATTTTTTTACCTGAAAATATGTATCTTAACAAAATAATAATTGCTGATTTAGAAAACTTGTACACAGACAAATTTCGCAACTTAATCTCCTACTTGTTTAAGTTTTTGTAATAACCTTTCACCCCCTTGTATCTAAGTATGTTTTTTTTTCTGTTTTTTTATGACCATCTCTAATAGCCTTTTGAGCATTTTTCAGCTCTTTAGGTCGCAAATGATGGCAAATAAAATTGAACTGTTATTTGTTCATGTTCAGTTTGTAATGTTCTTGATCTATAACAGTTCATACAAGTACTTATAAACTCTTAAGTATACCTGGAAGTTTTTGCCTTGGTTATTTTGGTTCTTTTACGACAGAAAACATATTCACTCCATCTTAAATTGGCCCTAAATCACCATGGTTTTGTGAATGCCATGTATAATTCGTCAGTTATATAGCTTGAAAATTTTGCTTTCATATTAAATTTTCCGTCTCACCTAAGGCCGAAAATTTGCAGATATACATAAGTAAAATGTTGATTTACTAAATTTTCTACACTACTGGATCTCCTAAGTTTTGGAAGACTGGAGGTAATGAATGGTGTCACATTATCAAATGTTCACAACGTTGTCTATTATAGCCACAGAGCAAGAAGAAAAAAGAAAAGGAGAGATGTGGGACTCTGATTGACAAGCTTAAAGATGAGATGAAGAAACAAGGAGAACATTGCAACAGGGTCAAAGAAAGGTTAAAATCTCAGAAGGAACAGTGGTTTATATCACGTGAGTATCATGTTGTACAGTTTATTTGGAATAAAAAGACATTGAAATCTTGGTACATCTACAGTTTTGCCTGCCCTAACTTTCAACTCTTAACAACATTCACTTTTTCTAAGCAAACATGTTTTGAGCATCAGAAAAAAAAAGACAGTAAAGTTGGATCATTAGAAGAACGCAAGGCTTTGACAAATTTTTTAGATCCATTTGGGACTGTATCTATTTGTTAAGATGTTAAGCACGGGACACAAGAAAAAAATCTTTACTAAATCTTTATATAGTATTTTTGGATGCCCATTTGAAGAAATTAAATCATTAAATTCTTTACATGCACTGTCATTGTGATATTTAGACTCCAGGTCAAAACCAGTATTCATAAATGCTATTAATTTTTGAAAATGCAAAAATAAATTCTGTTAAAGTAAATTATGACATGTTATTTCATTTTGATAATTGCATTTAACTTTGTGGACGAAGCAAAATACCATCTACTATGGAAATTTCTTAATTCTATGATAGCAGTGGGTAACCCTTTGTCCTTGTCACCAGAATTTTACTTGCTGACCAATTTATTTGGTATTTCATGTTTTCAACTCTGGCTAGATGAAGCTCGTCAAGTGTCCTCAACTTGCTGAGTGCTTTTTCTCTCACTTGAGGCTGATTTGTCTGCGAATTT
This sequence comes from Atrina japonica, assembly GCA_030159075.1. Classification (NCBI taxonomy): domain Eukaryota; kingdom Metazoa; phylum Mollusca; class Bivalvia; order Pterioida; family Pinnidae; genus Atrina; species Atrina japonica. Next base: position 520,628 of record BROG01000483.1, on the reverse strand, counting down.
AGATGTCAGGAAACCTGCAGGGTGAGATAAGCCCATTCCGGAAGTGCCAGAATTACAATTCAAAATACTTTTGTCGTCTGCACATGTGTGCAGTCGCTCTTTTATACTGTTTCAATATGAGAGAAAATGTTTACCTCATTTGTAACTGTTATGGTAAAAGAGAGTGATTATTCTTGATTTCATCTTATCAAATGATTGATTGGTGATTGACATTACGCATTCAACATCTCACTTTTTTGACAATGACAAATTGATGTATAAAGTAAACTTTTTAAAATTCTAATATATTTTTTTACTTTATATTTGAATATTACATGGATTGGATTTTTAAAGATAAATTTAATTTTAGAAATTGATTAATTCTTTTCTTACATCTTAAAATAAATTGCATGACATGTTATTGTTTATTGCAGGATCGACTAAGAATGAAACTATCACACAGTTCTTACAACTGTGTATATTTCCCAGATGTTGCTACACGGCCTCCGATGCTGTTTACTGTGCCAAGTTTATACATCTCCTCCACGACTTGAAAACTCCAAACTTCTCCACACTGATATGTTGTGACAGGGTAAGAGGATTCTTGTTCATAGTTGAATTTGGCAACTTGCTGTTCTCTAAGTTGAAGTATTTGCTTAATTTTTTAAATATTTTCACCCCTATGTATCTGATTGGTATGCTCTATTCTGTTGTTTATGACCAGTCTATTATGGTCTGTAGGATTGTAAGAGTTAAGGTGTATCTGCAAAGTAATTATGCCGAGCCCATCTCTAATAGCCTTTTGAGTATTTTTCAACTCTTTAGGTCGCTAATGATGGCAAATAGAATTGAATTGTTGTTTGTTCATGTTCAGTTTGTAATGCTGTAGATGTGCAATAGTTCATACAGATACTTATAAATGCCAAACTTCTCCCCAATGACATGTACTGGATAAGTGCAATAACACCAAACTTTCCCCACTGACAGTTGTGACTGGTTTAATGACTGCACCAAACTTCTCCCCACTGACATGTTGTGACTGGTTTAAGATGACTTGAAAACACCAAACTTCTCCCCACTGACATGTTGTGACTGGTTTAAGATGACTTGGAAACACCAAACTTCTCCCCACTGACATGTTTTGACTGGTTAAGATGACTTGAAAACACCAAACTTCTCCCCACTGACATGTTGTGCCTGGTTAAGATGACTTTTAAATGCCAAACTTCTCCCCACTGACATGTTGCGATGGGTTAAGATGACTTGAAAACTCCAAACTGACATGTTGTAAGAGGGTATGGTGACATTCCAAATATTTCAACTCTGATATGTTGTGACAGGATAAGATGACTCTTGTTCATATATAATTTGGTATATACACTACATATGATATTTAATTCATTGCATTGGCACTTTTGTCTCATCATCACCTGTCTGTCCCATGTTCTTTTCTTTAAGGTAACGACATCTGTTACATAGTTTGTAGATTAGTGTTAAGTGTTTATCTGCAAAGTATTTATGCTTAGCCCATCTCTAAACCTTTTGAGTATTTTTCAACTCTTTAGGTCGCTAATGATGGCAAATAGAATTGAATTGTTGTTTGTTCATGTTCAGTTTGTAATGCTGTAGATGTGCAATAGTTCATACAGATACTTATAAATGCCAAACTTCTCCCCACAGACATGTTGTGACTGGTTAAGATGACTTGAAAATGCCAAACTTCTCCTCACTGACATGTTGTGACTGGTTTAAGATGACTATGACTTGAAAACACCAAACTTCTCCCCACTGATATGTTGTGACTGGTTAAGATGACTTATAAATGCCAAATTTCTCCCCACTGACATGTTGTGCCTGGTTAAGATGACTTATAAATGCCAAACTTAACTGACATGACTTATAAATGCCAAACTTCTCCCCACTGACATGTTGTGACTGGTTAAGATGACTTATAAATGCCAAACTTCTCCCCACTGACATGTTGTGACTGGTTAAGATGACTTATAAATGCCAAACTTCTCCCCACTGACATGTTGTGACTGGTTAAGATGACTTATAAATGCCAAACTTCTCCCCACTGACATGTTGTGCCTGGATAAGATGACTTGAAAACTCCAAACTTCTCCCCACTGACATGTTGTGACTGGTTAAGATGACTTATAAATGCCAAACTTCTCCCCACTGACATGTTGTGCCTGGATAAGATGACTTGAAAACACCAAACTTCTCCCCACTGACATGTTGTGACTGGATAAGATGACTTGAAAACTCCAAACTTCTCCCCACTGACATGTTGTGACTGGATAAGATGACTTGAAAACTCCAAACTTCTCCCCACTGACATGTTGTGACTGGATAAGATGACTTGAAAACTCCAAACTGACATGTTGTAAGAGGGTATGGTGACATGCAAGTTCCAAATATTTCAACTCTGATATTTTGTGACAGGATAAGATGACTCTTGTTCATTGATATAATTTGGTATATACAGTATCATATGCCATATTTAATTCATTGCATTGGCACTTTTGTCTCATCATCACCTGTCTGTCTGTGTGGCATGTTCTTTTCTTTAAGGTAACGACCAGTCTGTTACATAGTTTGTAGATTTGTCAGTGTTAAGTGTTTATCTGCAAAGTATTTATGCTTAGCCCATCTCTAATAGCCTTTTGAGTATTTTTCAACTCTTTAGGTCGCTAATGATGGCAAATAGAATTGAATTGTTGTTTGTTCATGTTCAGTTTGTAATGCTCTTGATGTACAACAGTTCATACAAGTACTTAATGAATGCCAGAATTTTCGACACCGATATCTTGTAATAGGGTATGATGATGGAAATGAATGGCATGTATTTCCGTACTTCATTTTGTGGCTTGAAAATTTTACTTTCATTTTAAATTCACCATTTCATCTTTAGGCGAACATGGCAAAAATTAAGCAAGAGAGGGGGGGGGGGGGGGGGGGGGGGGGGGGGGGGGGGGGGGGGGGGGGGGGGGGGGGGGGAGGGGGGGGGGGGGGGGGAATTTCCAGGTATGCAATATAGAATATACAATGCTGTACATATATTCATTGTATTGGTTTCTTGTCTCTTTGCGTTTGTTCCTCATTCTTCACAATATTGCTTGTATTGATGGCCTGCTCTAAGGCCTGTCTATTAATGAAGATACATTGTACATTTGCCATGGATCGGTGTATTTTCATTGAATTTGAGAACTTTCTGAGTGCAAGTAAACGGGGAATGACTGGGCACTGAAAACTGAGCAATACACTTGAGATTTTTGGCTGAGAAAGATGAGCTAAATATGAACTTATACGATAAGTGATAGATTGAGATTTGACAATTGTCGTAGGAAAGGAAGACTAAGATTTGCAGTTGAGATTAATGATAACGAGGTTCACATAGGTGTGAGAGTTAATACAATAGATATAGGTAGACATTTGACTTAAGACCTGCAAGTGATGATATGATTCCTACAGTAAAGAGTTATCTTATCTTTGAATAAATACCCATAATGTACAGCTGCAAGTGGTGAAAGCTGACACAGAAATTGTTACATTTCAGATCTTCTGTGATATAACTTACACTGTTACAAGTTGTACGGAAAACGAAGCACACAGATACGGACGATTTTTGTGTTCAACTCTGAACATTATAATGAAGTGGCACAGCAACAAGGAGATATATGACAAGGTAATACCTGATGTACAGTAGAATAAAGCTTATAAGAGCATTAGCTGTGTTTTTCCCCCAAAAATTGTCTTTCTGTTTTTACAACTGAGAAAAAAGAGATATACACAGGAATAAAAATTCTTAAATTCCTATATATTTTGTGAAAGTTGCTTGAGAAGCCCAGTTTGGCAATTACCGTATTTGGCCTATTTAGCAGGGCACTACAAAAATAGGGAAAAGGGATGGACACTTATGAGGACGAGTTAATAGTAAAATTGATGTTAACCAAAAAAGTTTTATAAGGGATGGCTGTAAAGTTATTGTAGTTATAACTGAGGAACCTACCGAGAATTTTCCAATTCTGGGGGCTAGAGATAAATGGTTACTCACGTTTTTCTGGTCCACATTTCTCATCAAATGGCTAGAAAAGATACTCTATTGTGTGTAAAAAAAAAAAAAATGAGGAAATCTGAACAATAGGAGGAGGGGTGCTTGTGGGGACATGGGTGTTTATTGGGTCAAATTCTTTATCGTTTTGTACATCAATCTATGTAGTAAAACTGAGATCAAATTTTTTGGAAAACACCGTTAATGTACGTTGAAGTAAGTTTGATATTATTTTGTTTCAGGGTAAATGTAATGTATTTTACCACTCTGATTTTTATTTTAACATTCTCTAAATGATCAAACTTTATAATTTTTAGAGGTTCTAGGAACAAAACCTGAAAATCTACTAGTTTATTCTGTGGATGTTTCTGGTTTGACCGAGTTTCTTTTTGAATTTGAAGCAAATTAATTTCTGTTTGACAGTTTGCATTAAGGCATAAGAAGAAAATAACATTATTTTTTTAGATAGAACATGATGTTACTGTTTTAAAAAATTATAATGTTCATTTATTAGCACTTACAGAAAACTTATGCTAAGTGATACAACTGTTTTCCATTGTAGGAATGTGGTTCATACCCTGGCTTTGTGACGGTGTTCAGGAAAGGGACGGACAGTGCAAACAAAGCTGACCAGCTGGACTACGAGAATTATCGACATGTGTGTCACAAATGGCACTTCAGAATCACAAAGGTCATGATATTCTCATGAAACTTTTCTTGTTTGAAAATGTTAAATAAGAAATCTTGACTTTGCTTTTCATTTGAAGTCATATAAATCTTTCATTTATAAATGAAATTCATGAAAAGGGAGATCCTTCTTTTTCTGTTGTTTGAAGCAAAATAAATTCCCTATATTTCCATTGAAAGTAAGGAAAATGGTGTAGTTCCACCAAGATAAACTGGCAAATGTTTGTCCAGTCGGACAAGTAATGTCAAAAGTAACTTGTCCGTATCACAAATCCACTTGTCCGTAATTCACAGATAAAAAAAAAATCATAGGATTACAAAAATTAAAAAAAATGTAATCTAATCAGGTAAGGTCATACGAAAAAATAAAAGCAGCCTAGAAAAAAAGCTACATTAATTTCTCGTAGGCGACAAGCGCTTTTAAGTGATTGTTTTTCGTTATGAAGACCCTCATGAACTCTACATGTTTTTCGCATCTACTTTATTTTTTGTTTCTTTATCAATTAGTCAGAGCCTATCTATCACCATGATTTATGATATTTCGTCACAGATAGCTGTTAATTCAAGCGTTTAACGATTGTTTTTTCATTACGTCTCCTTTAACATTTTATCAAAGTCAGATCATTCGCTGATTTATGTTTTCGGGTCCCTCATTATGATCACCTTTAACAAAATCCCGTGTTGCGAAAAACACGTGTTGCAGAGTTTTTTTTGCATAGGAAGATAAAACTACCACAATGTTTATCTGAGTAATTCAAGCTTCACTTTTAAATTATACATTAAATGCATACAAATCAATTTAGTTAAGGTTTGAAATAACAAATTATAAATATTGCTGATTATTTTAACTTGTCCCCTCGGACAGGTGCTTAGGAAGATTTACTTGTCCGAGCTAATTTTCACCTGGACAAGGACAAGTGTTAATGTCGAGCCCTGTATATGACAAGTAGAAATTGAATTATAACAGGGGTTACAGAATAGTATACAGCACAATAATATGAGCTACAATAATGCATGAAAACGGAGCAAGGTGAATTGTTTTACCTGTACACCTGTGTTTTTGGAAAAAAGACAGTATTCTTTTGGTTTTTGACACTTCACCTTTGTAGACCTAAACTGTTTTCCTTCTTTTTGACCTTCCACTGTTTTTATCATTGTTCCTGAGATTTTTTAGCAATGTTCATTAATGAAGGTGGAACCTGTCTTGAGAGACCACTGTCATGAAAGACTACCTTCTTTAGAGACCACATTTTGAAAACCACTTGGTAAAATATCTCTGTAAATAAAACCTCTTTTGTGGGACCAGCTCTCGTTTCAGTGACAGAAATGGTGGTGTCTTAAGGCAGGTTGCTCTGTATTTAGTTTTCTTTTTATGCCTTTAGTAATAGGAATGCCACCTTAGGACCACCTGCCCTTTGAGAACACTTCACAATGAAGACAGTTAATGTATATTTCTTAGTGAATATTTCTTAATTAGTGCAGACCCTCACTTTAGAGAGTATCTTGCTAATCAGGCCATATTGTGTCTGTCAGATAAGTGGTCTAAATAGCAAGATTTCACTGTATTTTACCCTTAACTTTAACATTTGTTACACCTTGCTAATCAGGCCATATTGTGTCAGTCAGATAAGTGGTCTAAATAGCAAGATTTCACTGTATTTTACCCTTAATTTTAGCATTTGTTACATTTGATGAAGTAGTACATTATTATTATTATTATTGCAGGCTATGGTGGCTTGTCTGGAATCTGGAAACTATATACAGATACGCAATGCTTTGATAGTGCTGACAAAGGTAAAATTCAGCTGATCTTGAACTTGTCTGCTTGCACACTTTCGTGAACATTGGTATTTATTAGAAGATAATGTATGGCAATGGCCCTTGGATATCATATATGATATTTTGAAGAAAATGTATGACCCTTGTTATAAGATATTATATTTTGAAGATTGTGTATGGCAATGGACCTGGTCATCAGATACAGGGCTCTACAACAGATTTAAAATTACTCTCCAATTGGCCGGTAAACATAAAAATTTGATCACCAAAAATTTTTACTGGCCAGTTCAGTTCAGGAGTAGGCCTAATGGTTTAAACTTTGTGAATGACATTTCTTCGTTTGTAATTGTTTACATTCAGTATTGCATTTAATTTTCAATTCCTTTTCAGTCTTTTCTGATTGTTTTTCAAATGTTTGTTGAAACCCCCCCCCCCCCAACTGCAAAAGACTAAGAGCTCTCAGAGTGTGTAGAAAAAAAAAACGGAAAAGCAGCCTACACTTCTCATGTTTGTTATGACACGTTATCGTTTCTTTTTTAAATTTCTTTGTCACAGTCAGAAAGTCTGGTTTTACCATGAGAGCTGGAATTTTTATCTGGAAGTTAAAATCGAGAGCCATTTACTGATGAAGTTCAACAATCGGGTGTTTGACTCTCATTTATAACGTACAAATAAAACTTCCAGGTCCTGTGATTTTAGCAGCCAAATCTGAAGCAGTGTTACCACCATATCTACAAAAATATAAATTGTGTATTATCATCGTAAGTCGTCTACTAGCCTGGAAAACTCCTTTTAAAAAGACATTAATTTGCGTTGTCTGCTCATGCTTTCGATTTTGATACTCTTGAAGTGTGGTAACGACCGGGTACATAACTCGTCTAAATTGACGAATGAAACTTGGCGCTTTTAAGTACACTACTGACTAAGACTATATACATGTATTATAACATTTAGAATGAAACTGGACAACTTAGGGGAAAAGGTTAGTGGAAAAAATGGTCGCAAGCTGGCGACTGACTTGGGAAAAACACTCACCAATTGCTAAAAATAATCGCATTTTCGAGTGATTTGGTCACATTGTAGAGCCCTGCAGATATAGTATTGAAAATAATGTATGGCAATAGACTTTGCTATCTCTTTATGATATGATATTGAAGATAATGTATACAGTAGAACTTCAATGAGTCGAAGTTCAAGGGACCACCAAGAAAGGTTCGAAACATCGTGACTTCCTCTCATGGATGGTAACCAAGAATCATATGTTTTTTAGTTTCAGACGTTCTATAAGGTGTATAGGACTGCTTCAAAACCATTTAAAGACACATAAAAACGATAATTAGTGCGAACATTAACTTAATGTTCGTGAAATTGAAACATTCAGTGTTTATTAGAAGGAGAGGAATTATCATCTTATCATATTTCATACACATGTGAATTTGGACTTCGAATTATATATAGGAATTTTGGTAGAAATGGGCCCAAAAATGTATTTGAAATATCAAGAATTTCAACTCATAAAATTTCAAATCTTAAAATGTTTATAAGTACAGTAAAACCTGCTATAACGACCACCTGTGTATAAAGACCACCTGATCACAAAGACCATTGTTTGATGTGCCCAATACTACCATTTGTGTACAAATCAATCTCTATATAAAGACCACCTCCCTATAAAGACTGGTTTTCTTGTGTCCCTAAGGAGGTCGTTATATACAAGTTTCACTGTAGCGTAAAATTATAAAATCATTCTGACTTTGTCAATAGTTCAAAACATGGAGGAATTTGACTCATTGAAGTTCGGCTCATCGAAGTTCTACTGTATTTTCATCATTACATGTTCTGTTTATAGGTAACATGCATAAATTCAGAAATTACTTATGTGTTGTATTTGTAGCTACTACCAAATTATCCAAGAGTTTTCCAATTTGGACAAGCATTGGAGAGAAGAGTGGATCGCCTCAGACAGGAGGAAAAGGAAAAAAGACCTGACATTTATGCTTTAGCTATGGGGTACTGGTTTATTCTACATCAGATTTCAACTTTTCAATATTTTTCACTCATTTTATTTTCTTTTCTTTTTTTTTGTATGTTTCTTTTATGCTTTACAAGGATCTCTTGATATATTAAGGATGCTGTTTGTACTAATTTAAGTCGTTTAAGTTTTATCTCGTTATTTGCAAGCCAAAACTTTGTTTTCCATATTTTTCATTTTTTAAATCTAAAATACTGATATTTAATCTGCACCTGTATATTTGTATTCTCATTGCTAGCCACTACTATGGTAGGTTTAATGTTTAGCAATGTATTAATTCTCAAATCAACCTTTGGTTTGATTCAATCACTGGGTGGATACAAAGAGAATACCAGTAAAATGAAGTTTGATCAATTTTGGGTACCACTTTCAAAATCTGAAACGATTTTACACCATAATGTTCTAGGATTGCTTTATTTGTATGCTATTGTCGATCAAAGATTCTGTCTTTCCAGTCTGCTTTTTAGTATTGCAAAACCCTTGTAAAATAGAACTTTGAAAATGTAGATAAAAAATTTTCATACTTAAATCATTTGGAAAACAGTTAACTATAAGATGTAATATGTGCATTATATCTGACAAACACATTGTGGAGTGCTGACTTGCTATAATTTTGTGTTTTTAGCTATTCTGGGCAACTGAAAGGAAAGAAGAGTACTTGGGTTCAAGAGAATTTGTTTCACCAAAAAGAGGTATGTTATAATCTAGTTTTTACTTGTGTGTTTGTGTGTGTGTACACCCATGCATGCATACATTCAAACTGTAAACAGGCTCAGTGAGTGTGAAAAAGTTTTCAAAATTGAAAAAAGCAGATATTTCAACCTTTAATTATTACCATATAGAATAATTGTAAAATAAAGAGAGAAAATATAAAAATGTACTGGTGAACTCTCCATTCAGATAGTCAATTGTGTAGAAACAGTGATGCTATGTCAATTTATTACAATTTAGCAAAGATTTGATGCCTTTATCTGACATTGGCTGTTGGAACGTACATTTGTAAGGGAGATGATAGACATATATATTATTGTATCAAAATCATAATTGAATCAGTTCTAGACAATGAAATTTGTTCTGATGTATTCTCAAAATATGTATACTGTAAAGTTCAACAAGTGTAGTGATGTAGGTCAACAAAAGTGTATTTGATGTCATTTAAAAAAAAAAAACAGCAGTGAAATTTGAATCCCTGCAGTCAACTTCATTGACCAATGAAATAATGTGAAACAAATGGAGAATAATAGAATGACTTCTCGGAGGCTTCCTATGTCGCTCTCCCTGTTACAGCATCCCACCAGCGTGATGGCCATTCATCTTTTAAATAATTCAGTATATGACTTGAGCACAACATTTGATTTTCATGCATCCATATAACACGATGGCCAATCATCTTTTGAAGTAGTTTAGGTAAGACTTGAGCATAGATATTTAACATTCTTCTGGTGTATTTTGTTTCAGACTAAAGGTCAGAAGTCTGCATCCCAGGCAAATGCGAAATTAGATGAAAATTCATCCAAGAAAAGCAACACTGACTCAAAAGCAAACATAAAGAAGATGGAGAATTCAGAAAGTAAGGTTTAGTTGTTAAAAATTTTTCTGTGTTTTGATTATGACTTGAAATAATTTAAAGCTAGTTTATAGCACTCAGGTTCATCTAATTTTAAGTTCACCTGCATCAAATTAAATGTACAAGTGTCCTTATTCCCTTCAAAAACACATTCTGCAAATTTTTTCAAAAAAGCCTTGCTCTTGATCAAGCCCAAAGAATTCCACCTGTGTTTTTGTGTGTGTGGGGGGGGGGGGGGGGGGGGGGGGGTATGGGGGGGGGGGGGGGGGGGGGGGGAGGGGGGGGGGGGGGGGGGGGGAGGGGGGGGGGGGGGCGGGGGGGGGGCGGGGGGAGGGGGGGGGGGGGGGGAAGGGGGGGGGGGGGGGAGGGGGGGGGGGGGGGGGGGGGGGCGGGGGGGGGAGTGGGGGGCGGGGGGGGAGGGGGGGGGGGGGGGGGGGGAGGGCGGGGGGGGGGGGGGGGGCGGGGGGTGGGGGGGTGGGGGGGAGGGGGGGGGGGGGGGGGGGGGGGGGGGGGGGGGGGGGGGGCGGGGAGGGGGGGTGGGGGGGGGGGGGGGGGATGGGGGGGGGAGTTGTAATTGCTCACCATTTACTTAAAAATGGATTCACAGTTATGGGACATATATTGATTATATTCTTACTTTTTAATTAATAAAAAAAAAATGACAAGCTTGACAAAGGTCATTGAATACGGTCAAATAAACACTTTGAAAATTTGTGAATGTGTTGTAATATTTTTGTAGGCACTTAATATTATTTTAAGAGTGTAGTATAATGTGACGTAGAGGTATTATCAACTTCGAAAATCTTTTCAGACAAAACAAAGGAAAAAGAACCAAAAGATAAAGAAAAGAAATCTGGCGAGAAAAAGGACAAATCCGAAGCCAAGTCCAAATCCGAATTGAAAAAATCTAATGTTGAGAAAAAGGACAAATCTGACGCCAAGTCCAAATCAGAATTGAAGAAATCTAATGGCGAGAAAAAGGAACAAATAAATGGGTAAATAGAGAGAGCAATTTATATATGGAACCATTTCGCACCTTAAAGCGACATGAGCTGTCTTAGGTGAAAAATTGTACATGTCCATTTTATGTAATATTTTATCTCATATATATTCAAAAGAGACCATCTGGTGGTTAGAATAACAAATGCTTGTGTAAAATTGCAACAATCTTTCCAAACATAACCCATAATATCAGCAATTCTTTGCCCGCCATTACTTTGAGCATTGCAAATTAACTTTCGGTAATTTTTTACGAAGATTACCGAGTGCTTAAAAAACACGTGCTATTTGCAGTTAATATACAATCTATTGTTATTACAATTTGCGTTTAATTTTCATACATCATCATTTCATATCGAAATCGGGCAAAGCTTGTCTTTTTCGTCGTTTCAAAACATTCGTTTCTGAAATTGTCCACACCGGGTATATCGGGTGATCTTGACTCGTATTGAATTTGTCCCATTGCATTTTCGGCTTTATCATTCTTGATCATGAACTGCCCAACTCCACCGGACATGGCAGCACGATTGTAAAAATCAGGTACGCATATTTTCACAGTCATATTGTTTTGATTTTGTCAATGTCAGCATTCAGGGTAACATTAAAGATTGGGGGGGGGGGGGATTCTTTTAGTGACGTGATATGTTTATTCATATATTCATCTGATTTTCTTCAGGTATTTAAAATAGCGTTGAAAAGCATATTTTACATAATACATGCACTTTCCAATAAAAATCACATCCTATAATTTAAAAGTAAATGTAAAACACATAAAAATCGGCCGACTTTAATATAGTCCGAGAGCGTAAATAACTGAGATTCCCTTACCAAATTACGAAGTACTTAAATTACAAGGTACTTAAATTCTAATAAAACAAAAAACTTCCAAAAGAAGATCTTTTACAATATGTTTGATAATGTATTTGAACACACATTTTATCATATTCTCAATTATATGTCAGATGACAAAAATAATCATTGTGGCAGCTTATATCGCTTAAACTAAGACTTAAGGATGGTTCCTAGTATCTGCATAGTGAACATTAGCAGACAGATAAAGTTACATCTGTTTGCAATACTGTGTGTCTGGAAGTTTTTGCCAGTTTGATTTTCACCTTAGGTATGAAGCTAATTTAAAATGAAATTGGAAGTTAAATAATTGAAGAATTGACACACAGGCCATCCTCATGACTAGGATCATTTAGTGCAATCTGAAGATGGTGCAAATATGTTTTATTGTCGCAAAGGGACGGAAATACCCAGGGGTGAAATTTTCCATACATACAGTATACGACTATTGTTTAATCAATTTCATGGAGTAGTCACTTTTTCTGCAGTAAATAGGATAAACACTAATAGGTGTGTCTGGTTATTTTTTACATCTATGAAACATCTTAACGCAAAATACCATAAATGTGAAATTTACATGTGGGGGGGTAATTTACACTAAACATGAAACAGTTTTTCATGTAAATTATCCCCAGCGCACTAGTCCCACAGTTAAGCTAAGAATTATCCTTTAACACAGGACTGCATACAGTTTGGTGTGACATTGTGTAAAAAAAATCCCTATGATATGAAAATCGTGTGATTAACAACATGTGGAAATGTCCTCGTTAAAAGTAGCTCCAATTACTTCTCCATCGACTGCTTCTGTTCTCTTTATATTTCTGTTTATGACGTTTACATTAAATTTTATGGTTGTCTGTTCTCAGAACAACAAAAGTACCCTCTGAGAAGAGCAAAGATAGAGATAAGGAAGAGAAGCACATAAAAGTGGAGAAAACTTTGAAAGACAAAGGACATGGTGATGAAAAGAGCTCAAAGGATGTTTCTAAAGCATCTAAAGAAAAATGTCACGAGGATAAGGTTGTAAACAGCAAACATTCCAAAGAGGATAGGAAGGAAATAACAGCTGATCGCTCTAACAGAGAAGAGAAGGACAAGGTTAGTCTTCAAGATATCTGGATTTTTGTAAACAGAAATTGCACGGTGCCCCCTCCTTCATCTATTGTTTGGTTTATAGGAATTGAATATCTAGGGTTTTGGGGAGAGATTTGAAATCAATGGTCCCATATCACTGCATTGACATCAGTTCAAAATTTGTGGCTCTTCACCCATAGCTGAGGATGGCTCCATAGAAATGGACATTTCTTGATGGGATATTATTGTTAAACAATTTGAAATAAAATGTGGTTTCCTGTGGATCCAAATGCAAAGTCCAATTTCAAATCAAAATGGGCATGTCAGCAGTACAAGTATTCATATCAAGCCGCCTTTCTAGATTTGGGACCATCAAGGAAAGTCTCGACATATTTTTATTGTTTGTCTTGTGAGAGGGACTTCTCCTGTACGCATCACTGCATGGTGGAAAAGATCACAGGCCACTGACATTATATTGTTATATAAATAGCTGTGACAGGGACACACATGAGTGACATATATTATTTTAATATGTAATGTCAACGGCCTGTGAAAAAGATGACTGTCGCCGCCATACAAAGTCAAAAGCTCATACTGACCTAGGCTGAACTTTCTGCCCTGATTTTAAGGGATTTTTTTTTTTTTAAATTGGGGCAAAAAGTTTGACCTAATATTGGCCTTGGTTAAAATCCAGTTATAAACCCTTTTAACTTGCAGTTGTTTCATGTTTCTTTTATTTATTTATTTATGGAAATAGGGGAAGTACATGCCAAAAATTTCACGTTTATAATACATTAATCACAACAACACAACCAGGGATGCGTATATTTTAATTCATTTTAAATATTCCTTTGTATGTTCATTTGTCACTAGAATTCAAACAACATGTTCATTGATATGAACTAGTTATAATAGAGCTGAAAATGATTGTTATATGTATTTTAACTGATGACGACTGACAACTTGTCAAAACTACTGACAAATTTGTTGTCAGACTACTGATGGGCATAACAAGGGGTAAACAGGTCTGGATCAAATGAAGAACATTTGATGGTCAGCGCCAAAATCCCTCTGGTTTTTATTCAGATTTTTGTTTGTTTTTGTTGAGATTGATGGATGTATACTAGGACTTATAAAGAACTATGAAATGTGACCTTGTGTGTACGTAATGCACTGTGTTCATAATCAAGTGACAAAATGATGATCTTTCAAGCTACAATATCATTGGTATTCAAGATTGTGTCAGAAACTGCGTAATAAAAATACATTGTTTACATTATATTTATACTGGACACTTTATACTTTTGAATTATTCCCTTATCTCGGTACCCTGCTGTGAAGTTGAAGTCTTCATTTAGACTTCCAGGACACTACAAGCTGTGTTCACTGGAACGTGACCTTCAACTGATAAGGATCGCGGCAGTCTTTGAAGTTGGGAAAGTTTTGGAAAAGGTGTTACATAAATTAATTAACACTCAACCTTGAGTATTTAACTGTTTGACAATTGCAGCTACATAATAATTTAGGCCATTGTAAGGATAAGACAAAGATTGAGGTCGCTTGTGTTAATGGCATAAAGAATTTAATGATAATTTGACAGGTAATATAATAGCGATGTATGTACACATAATCAGTACACACGAGTAATATAAGTGATGTTAAGTATGATAAAATGCAACTTGTAAGCTTTTTAATCACAGTCCTATCTAATAATTAGGGGTGGGACGGTTCAGGATATTTTCGGTTCGGTTCAGTTCTCGTTTTTTTCGATTCGGTTCATCTAACAACTGACTCTTGGACTCCCAAGTGCAACCACAGAAGTATAAACACATTCTAGAATGAATGTCAGTCGAATGGCACATAATTTAAACCCAAATATGAGACCCTGTGGTGCAACACATCAGTATGTGGGTTCTAGTTCATATCTCTAGCCTACCTTACACTATTGTGAAATTATATATCTTTAAGATAAGTCTGTGCATGTCACAGTAGAATTTCTAACAAGCTACTGATCAATGATACAGAAATACATTGTAATTTGCTTATATGGAACACATGCATTAAAAATATTCTCTCCATTTACATTGTAAGAGAAATATGCTGTATTGCTATGTTTAATTCACTAACAAATTTTACTCAGTCTTGACATCTTCCACTTCTTTGGAATTACATTTTGGAAAAAAAAAATTTACGAGAGGGTATAGAATACCACAGGCTGAGGTTAACGGATTAACTGTCAAAAACTTTACCTTTCTGCAGTAGAGTAACTCCGTAGGTGTGTAGGCACTACAGAGTAAACGCTGCATGTGAAATTGTCATGTTTATTATTTGAAAGACTTGCCTACTCACTGTTGATTATGCATTGCCATATTTGTCATCGGCATCTGGTTTCAGTTGGAAATAATCTCACACAAAAGTAACTCGAATTACTCAAGCCCTTTCTCTTCCCGATCCCCCCTTCTTTCAAGGAATGAAGTGAGCGTAGTGAGCGAGATATAACGACTGTTTAACAACACGAAAGAATAGCTTCATATTAGCCGCCATTTGCAATTTATACTGATAGCACTAAACACCTAACAGACACAAAGTTACGAAATAGCTGTTATTTAGAGGCTGGATATATTATCACATATCTACATTCAAATTATATCTGTATATATCATTTATAGGTGATTTTATATTCTGATAAAGATAATAATTTTTTAACTGAACCGAACCGAAATCCGGAATATAAGAACCGAACCGATCGGTTCAACGTCAACGGTTCGGTTCTTCGGTTTTTAACCGAACTGTCGCACCCCTACTAATAAAGTACAGTAAAATAGGACTATTACTCTGATTATTTTCGTAGGCTACCATCGTTTTAGCACCAGTTATTAAACATAAACGATGTATTTTTGTGTTCTCCCATTCATGTTTTCATCTCTGTCAACATCGACTTGTCTTCCACTTCAACCTATCTAATACTTAAACCTAGATCTTTACCAAAAATCGGTCATTCGACCTATCCCCCACATCGATCTATAGGCCATAAAATACGGTAAGTGTTAATTGCATCCCATCAGCCCCCTTTCTGAAAGGTATACCTTTGCCAAACATTCAGCATATGAAGTGAAAGTCACAGGTGTTTCAGATGAGACATAAAACCGTGTGTCACAGCAGGTGTGGTACGTAAAACTCCAGGGCAAAATTTGTGGTACTGGTGACATCTCAATATAATTGAAAAATTCTTTACAGGATGTAAATAACAAACAAAACTACACAATCTAAAAGGTATCTGTATTTATAAAACCAATGACAGCAGAGTAAATATAAGCATTGATTTATTTTTAGAGGGAAGAGAAACTTTCTAGGCTGAAGGAGGAGACCAGAGAGAGAAAAGATGAGAAGAGAGACAAAGACGAACATAGATCAGAAAAGATACGTACAAAAGGGGAGAAACACGAGAAGATTAAGACGAAGCGGATCCACAGTCCAGAAAAGAAGGAAGCGAGTGATAGAGACTACAAAGACCATGATGTCAAGGAGCATGAAAAAGACCTTACAGAGCGGGCCAACAGTGTAGGATCTGTAGAGAGTAGAGGATCGGGATCTCATCACAGACGAAGTCCAGAATCCTCTCCAAAATATGCAGAGGAAAGAGGTAAAATTACTGTGTAGTTGATAGAACAACAGAATATGTCATTGTATATGGTATTTTCAACTGTCACAATATGCCTAGGGTAATATTGGCTAACAGGATGATACAGAAATATATTAAATGCCCAGAAATGGATGTCCATAATGGTTTGTTTTCTTAAAGTAAAGAGAGCCTCTGTGGCCAAGTGGTTAGAGCATCGCGCTATAAACCATGAAGTCTCTCACTTCTGGTCAGCACAGGTTCGAGTCCCGCAGGAACCTAAGCTGATTTTTGTGAGAAAGTTTGCCAGTTTACTTGTGGAAGGTCGGTGGTTTCTTCCCGGGTTCTCTCCTCCACCTGTAAAAACTGGCTGCCACCATGTAACTGAAAAATTGTTGAGTGTGGGGTAAAACAATATTCAAAATTCTTAAAGTAAAAGTTTCTTAAAGGTAGCACTTGAGATCACCTTAATATTTGAATGAAAACTGAAATGTTTTGTCAACAGATAGATGTTGTGTTGTTATGTCTTAAGAATTGTTTATTAAATCTACTTGAATATAGTGAATCAATATAATGGGATAAATTTAGCATTCCTGAGAGATCAGTAGTGGAAATTGTCACACCATGAAAACCAGTCAACTTCAGCCGCACCTCGGTTAGCAATGTTTTTTGTCGCGTTGACACTATCCACTACCACCCTATGTATGTAGCACATAGTAAGTAGTGTAATTCATTCAATTTCTGTTTTTAGCTCACCTGGACGAAAGTCAGTAGAGCTAATTCCATACCACACACCACCACCCCCACGGCATCGGCGTCCGTAGATAGAACATTAATCTGGCCTATAACTTTTAACTGCTTGGGACAGGGCGTTAATATTTCACATATAGATTCCTTATGATGAGAGCTTTCATTTGGTACCTTGGCTTTTGACCGTGTGACCATGACCTTGGACTTTGACCTTCTTTTCATAATTTTTAGCCTAAGCTAAAGGAATAAAAATTTTACCAGTCCTTTAAACATAAAACCTGACAGCTGTGGGTTAAACATCTATTTTGAAAATTTACACCCATCTAGGCAAGCTTTGTTGTCTTGTTTGTTCTCCACGCACCCCAAAAAATATAAATGCAAGCATTTTCATATTGACCTGAATTTCTTGGAAAGGTTTTTACTAGATATTAATGTTGGATATTTATTTCCAGATTCCAAGAGACGCAAGCTTGAAAGTTCCTCAGCAGAGTCAAAGGTTAGTATGATGGAAGTCTGCTCATAAGTAGGCAGGTGTAATGTCTTGTCCACTCACCAATCCAAGGATAGAGTTAACTACACCTATGACAGATCCACCCACCAGGGGGCGCTTACAGATGTTTGGAGGTGTTGCCATGGTTATTTAATCCATCTTTCAATTTTTTAAGTTTTTAGGGTTGCAGATACCAATTATGAGGGGTAGACCGAGATGTCTATGCCATCAGAACATGGTGGATGAAGCTTTGCCGGGGTTGGAAGTATCTGCAATTTGGGGCACAGATAGGGTCTGTTTCGTCATCAGTGAAGGGCTTTGCATTTTGGATCAGCAATTTTAATCTGTAGTTTGGTCCATGTTATTTGAAGAGGAAAAATAATGAGATGAAGAGGATGTCGATGATAAATGCTAAATAGGAAAAGCTTATGTAGTTGATCTTCGTTAAAATGTCATCTGTTGTGTGTAGATCAAGTTTAAGCGTTAAAAATGTTGATCTCGTGTGGCTACACGATGCTCAAGCTGTTCTTTGCCTTGTTGAAGCATTTTTGAAATGGTCATTGCAGATCCTTTGGGGAAAAAAATCTGTCCTTTGGAAAATGCTAATGAGAGTAATCTTTTTAATTCTATTTTGGTTAAAAACAAAAATAGCCTACAAAATGACTGGTCGTTAAATGGCTTATTTTTGTGTGTATTCAAATGTAAATAAATATGCAAGCAGTATAATATCCGTGAGATCCATCCGGTGTCTTTCAGCAGAGAGATACAAAGTTATATATAGGATATATGAACTGGACATTCAGTAGTTAAAATATATCACTTCTAAATCTGTTGTTACCATCATGGAGGTGTAGTGAGTCCTCTTTTGAAATCCATCTATTTGGCCCCGTTCCAAAAGAAATTGAAGTAAAGGATGCATTAAGAATTCCAAATGTCCTATTGATCAGGAGTGTATTCAGATTATCTGGAATCGGAATAAGTTACATTTGGATGTTCTCAACCAAAAAACAACCAAAAGGATGGATTTTCTTCAACTACAGGATGAGGATGTGGAAAGAAAA
Source organism: Atrina japonica (assembly GCA_030159075.1). Classification (NCBI taxonomy): domain Eukaryota; kingdom Metazoa; phylum Mollusca; class Bivalvia; order Pterioida; family Pinnidae; genus Atrina; species Atrina japonica. The sequence goes on along the minus strand of BROG01000483.1, from coordinate 501,685 downwards.
TGTTACGCAAGAAGAAGAAATCTACAAGGAAAGCTTGTTACTTACTGAGAAAAGGAGAAAAAATATCTTGTTTCAGAGTTGAGGATTACCCTTGTCCTGAAAATCACATGGAATGGTCTGATGTTATGGGTTATTACGCTGACATAATATCAACTACACTCTACAAACTTTTTAGTCATGTAGATGGATGTTTTAAACAGGAGCAGATAAACTCGGCCTTTGTATTTGGAGTTTCGCCCTTCGGTATTATGTTGCTCAGGTTTGAAGATAATATGTCTGATTGGAGGAGGTGATTTTGTGAATGATGCAGCCAAATTAATCAGATTGGAAGTTAAATTCCTTGCATAGAACAACGTTCCATTCTGAAGATGCACCGGAGAATTTCTGTATGTCCAGCTGCCCTTTATTTACAAAAGTCTGATGAAATATTTCCAGCAAACTACAGGATTGCCATTGATGTATACAGGTACCTCATTCACTCAATTGAATACCAGTATGTTGTGAAGTAAACCGGATGCAGATTTCCTTTCGTTTTATTGGAGGACAATATTAGTTTATTACCAAGCAAAACGTTCTATGTATCTACAGTGAGTCAGAAGATGGCCTCGTGATTGATATCTGTATAGATGCCGAAAAAGTGAAATGGATTCAGGAGATAATTATCGTCAGCAAAACATGTCTCGCACACAGATGGAGAAAATCAACACAGTGAAGCTAATTGTCCATGCTGTTTGATGGAAATACAAATGTATAGGAAAAGATTGATTTTCAGTTGTTGGTCCAGATCAGCATATAGCAATATTCAGGATTAATGTGCATGTGTAGTTTGTTGAGACGCAGGATCGGTAGAGGACACTTGATCTGTTCCATTTAATATTTGAGAATCGAGGGAGCAATGATATTTTATATACATTTCTTTTCTTTTTTTTTCTGTGATGAATACTCGATATTAGTTTGACAAATTTACGGACATGGAATAAATGAAATTATTCTACAAAACTTGTCGTCTTGCTCAGGATCATAGGAATTGCCATGTTGTTTTTTTACACATTAGAACGGAACATTAAGACGTTACACATTTTGATTCAGATTACATGCAGCAACTATTTATTTTCAAATTTCCATTATGTGCCAAAAGGAAGAAATCCGAAGTTTTGTTTATTCTGGATTTAAGAAGTGCCTTTTAGATGGAAATTTTTTTTTTTTTTTCATAAATGTTATTTGAGAATAATGTGTAGGATGTACACAGTAATCATGATTGATTGTTTTATTTGATACAGTTAAGTATTGCTCTTCGTACATTTTTACCAGGAGCTTATCAGTTTAAGAGTTTTTCTAGATTTTTGTTGCCATAGTCACAAAAAAGTATTGACAAATAGTGCTTTGAGAAAAATTCAAGCAGCAAGTTGTTGTTTATGCAATTTGATCAGGATTATGTTAGAACCAATTCACTGCCATATGTTATTCTATTTTTATATGTGAATGTTGTATATTTTGGTATATTGTTGTTATTTGTTATTAATAGTTATTTATATTTTTTGTGTCTTTTTTATACATTTATAAGTTTTCTGATTTTGATCGGAAATCATGAACCTTAGAAAGCCACAAAATAATTTGACCAAATTCAAAATCAAATAAAAAATGTGTTTGAATTTGCCAAGGAATGATACCCGAAAGTTTGAATAATTTTTACATTACGTTGGATAAATGTCTGTGAACAATAAAAAGAATGCACATTACCTGGATTGAATAGTAGGAGAGACCTGTACTTTAGTTGTTTTTGTGAAAATGAATGTGATTGTCATTCTAATAAAATTAATAATTTTTATTCCCGGTATGACATATATGAGAAAGTATATTTTTGTTTGATGTTAATGTGGGTATTAAACATAATATGTTTTCAGCTCTGAACTTATGTAATTTTTGAATAATTGCACCAAAATGATTCATGTGTTAATCTTTTTTATTACCTGGCATAATTAGTTCAGGTGCCAGGTGGTAAAATACTGGTAGATGAATACCAAAATTTGAGGAGGGTTTAATACCTCTTCTGGCTAGAAATCAATTTCTTTAGATCCTGTCATAAAAATAAGTTATTTTTAAATGACTGGAATGTACAACATTGTCTTTTTGGAAATATCACTTTTAAGAAAAAAAGTTGTAACATTTCATCAATGATTCTTAATGTACATGTATTCTTTTTTCATGCTTAGAAAGTCATTTTTAACAATTTTTTTTTTTTAAATGATATTGTTTTAACTTTTTGAAAAAATTATGACTTAAGTGAATATTCAAGTAACTCTAGCATGCAAATCATGTTTGTAAAGGTTTTTTTTTTCTATAGGTATTATTCAGGGTAAAATTTTAAGACACGTTAAATATAAACTGGTAATAATTAGTCTTTGGCTTTTGGACCACTTGTGACGGTATAGTGGTAGAACATTCAACTAAAAAGTGAAAGTCCTCGGGTTCTATTCCTTGTTTTGAGTCATACATAAGACTTTGAAATATAGATAATTTTTATTCTTTTGCCAAACTTTAAATCATTAGAAGAGAGTCACTGGTGTTTTGGATCAGACTTATATATAATCAAGGTCCCCTGTGTCACAACAGGCATGTCACATTTAAAGAGTCCTATCTGCATTGGTGGGGCCTCTGTGGTCGGGAGGTTATAGCATCACACTTTGAATTATGAAGTCTCTCAATTCAGGTCAGGTCAAGTTCAACCTCAGCTGGAACCTAAGCTGAATTTATGAGAAATTTGGTGCAAGGCTGCTGGTTTCTTCTGGGGTATGTTGTATGTGAATTCTTTCCTCCACCATATAACTGAAAAATTGTTCAGTATGACATACACACTTTTCAAAATTAAAAAAAACAAGCAAACAAAAAGAACAATTCTGTGTTGGTATCCATAGTACAATTCAAAATTTGTGGCATTTCATCTGTAGCAGTCTCTCTCAGGCTTTAAACAACAATAAATCACAGAAAGTCTGGCCTCACACAAATGTCATTGCAATTTGAATTTATTTCTAATTCAATGATTGTATTCGAGTTTGCTTACATGAATGTACTTGTTTTGAGGGTTAACATTACTTAGACAATACAAAAGAAATGTTTGTTTTTGTTAGAGTGTGGTATGCTTTGTAAAATATGACACTCAGGTTTTGTGTCAGCTGATTTATAATTTGAAATGGATTAACTGGTTGAAGATTTTAATTTTCAAATGCCTTCACATTTAAATGCTTTATCATTTTGGAACAGTGTTTTTATATTTTAATGTTAAACATAATTTTTTTTTGGGGGGGGGGGGGGATTTGTAAAGGTCAATCTAAAGTTGAAACTAAGGAATCTTGTGTCATATTAAGTAAAGTCGCTTTAGATATTACAGTGGTAATGTTATTACAGAACTTGATGATAATGTTCAGACAGGAACTGTCAAGAGATGAGTGAAATACAGCAAATTTACAGCAAATTTTAAATGATGTGGCGTTTTGCATCTACTTCATGTGCTTTACAATTTTAACTTGAGATTTTTGAATTTCTTTTTTTATGGGTGATTGTACTACTGGCAAAACAGATTAACATCTTAAGTTATTTTTTGTTTGTCAAAAAAACAAGCCAAATCTTTATAACAAATATTTAAATTTAAGTCAGTCGTGGTTTTTTTTTTGTGACTTTACATATGATATGCTTAGCATTATATAGGATTACTCAAGAAGTTTGGAACAAAAATGTTCCATATTTCATTGTCCTAGCTTTTGTTAATCTACATGTTTCCTCCAAATGCTAAGGTTTTTTTAATGTTTTTTAAATTTAGGTTTATTCCCAGAAAATAATTTAGTATCTGAATTTTCAGAATTTAAGTTTTGAAGTAGTCAAAAAGAAGTATTCATTGTTTTTGTGGGTAGAAAATTTGTGATTTGTTGTTTTTTTTCTTATGCAGAATATGAGGTTGTGTATTGGTATAATTAAGGTATATGATCCAAGGTAATTAAATCACCGAAATGTGAACAAAGTCCAGTGTTACTTATCATATGTTACTCCCATTGTATTTCTTATTGAATCACTTGCCAGCAGATTTGTGACAAAAAGTGTATTTTAAATTGGACGTCAGCAGCACATTACCTTTTTAAGCCTTAGAAACAACTGTTTAACTCAGCCAGAGGCAACAATCCCCTGGTGTACTGAAATCTTTAACTTACAGTACTGATCAAAATTCAGTGCTCTCACCAACAAACGTCAGATATACTGAAATCTTTAATATACAGTACCAATCAAAAGTGCTCTCCCCAACAAACGCCTAATATACTGAAATCTTTAATATACAGTACCAATCAAAAAATGCTTTCCCCAACATATGCCTAATATACTGAAATCTTTAACCAATATTGCTGATCAAAATTAAGTCCTCTCCCCAACAAAGTTTGAATAATGTATATCATCAACAGTATTTAAAATCTGTTCAAGAAACTATGCATACATGTAGTTAAATTGTGAAAAGGAAGGGCATTTAATAGAAATAGACAACTTGTTTTCAAGTAAAAAGCGGTTTTGATCAATTTCTTAATGGCACTATATTTTTGTCATTCTACGTAAAAAGTGTGAAGTTGGGAACCTATTTTTGCTGGGTACTGTAGGATATAAATAAACCTGATCAAAAGACAACTTTGTACACATTTGTGCAGTCGGGCTGTTGATTATGACAGTGATTGGTCCCAAACAGTTATTTGCACCAGAGCTAAAGTAATCTCCCTTTGACACAAACTTGCATGTTATTTGTCATAATTCCTTGTCTGAATGACATTAAATATATGTGTAGAAGGTGGACTTGTATACATTTTTTTAATTTGTGAATTTATGTCAAATTTTATACTAAGAATTAAAATGTTAAATAGTTAAATACATGTAAATACATATCAGAATTTGATATTTTTTATAGCGTTTTTGACTTGTAACTGTTCAAACTAAACATAGCACAATTTATTACTAATGAAAGCATCTTTATATTTATTTTCACTATGATAGTTTTAAAAGCCAAATTTAATTTATTTTGCCTATTTATCATAGACCTTTTGAGATCAAAGTGAATCCTCTATATGTTAAAAATCGATAAAATGGTTTGTTTTGATGTAATGTAACAGTAAAAAATGATAAATTTACAATGTTTAGCCAGATATTCATCTTTGGTCTCATGTTGGCCAGAAAAGATAGATATAAATTGACCATTTGTACTCATTAGTTGATATTAATTGATATCTGGATTATGTAACTTAGATTATCTTTCATCAATCAGTCAACAGATCTTTAGTTTGACTTTAAATTTTTAATTCAACTACGGCTTTCCTTAGTGGTAATTTTTGTTGTGTTGAGATCAACATAATTGCAAACACTGTGGATGCTGTCTGAAATAACAGAAATAGAAGCCTGTGGAGGCGAAGTGGCTGAACTGAAGTGTAGAGCATCAAGGTCTAATGAAGGTTTGGCATTGGTGGAATTCGGAAAGACGAACAGGATAAAGAAATCTCCACAGATAGTATTAAGTTGTATCAAGTAGCAAATAATATTTTTTTTGTTTTTAATTTTGGAGAGAGAAAAAATCAAAATTCAAATATATAGATACTGCATGTTTTAGGCCAAACTACGAATATGAACAAGCTTCACGAAAATAATTGAAGCTATCTGTAAAAGAATCAAATGTAATGTATAAAAGAAAGGTAGAAAAAGACATCGTTAGTTTGAGGCATCTTTTGTACCAGGATGAAGAAATTGCTGAATTTTTTGTGGACTTCCAGTGAACGAACGTTTAATGGCAAACATGGTATCGATTTGTAACTATTATATTGTGATATTTTATTATGAATATTTTCTCGTTTGACCAGGAGAGGAGAGAAAGAAGCAGGTCCAGAGAAAGGCACAGAAAGGTTGGTATATTATTTAGATACGAAATCCGATTTAGAGAATATGTATATGTCACAGCCAAATCAGAATTTGATAAGAAACGTTACAGGGACGAATGAACTTTTATTTTTGTCATATTGGTGTTTTGGACTTAAGAGGGCCCAAAGTCATCAAATTTGCTCAGTACTCAAGCTCTACTAAATTTTTATGCCCCAGTCTGAAAGGTCCACCAGGAGCATCTAGTGTTTGAATCGTCCATCTGTCTGTCTGGCTGACCCTAATTCTGTCCCGCTTACATATAAAGTGCAATATTTAATGTTTGGATTGTGATACAGTAACCAAACTTGGGCTCAAGTTCATCACATGCCCCTAGGGACATTGCAATATTTAAAGTAATACATTATTTGCCAGCATAGAAATTTGTTGGGACCAGGGGCATGTGTTTCACAAACACATCTTGTGAAGATCTTAAGATAAAAACACACAGAACTTTGCTGCAACTGGGCATGTTTTGAATATTTATGGCAACAATTGTAAATACCAATAATATTGCTCATACAATTGTAAATAATATTGTTCATTTGGAGCAAACTTAGGAAATATCCCAAAATTGTTTAGGTATATACTCATAATTTTGATTACCATACCCTTTGCATTTTCCTATTTTTATGAGAAAATCGTCAAGTTGACGCAAACACTTTAGATGTGACGGAGAAAAGATAATGTGTTTCGCATTGCCTTATTTATAAGATTCACAAACAACTATGAAGTCGAAATAGTAAAATAAAAATTGAGCCCGAGTGTTGAGTAAATTTGGTTACCTCGGGTAAAAATAAAAACCAGCCACCTCTTAATGGTGATGGAGAAAATCTTGTTTCAGCATACCCATGAAAAGACTATCGAGCATCTCTGTAAGTTAATGCCCAACATATAATTGATATGTTCATGTGACGGGGGACTTTCATACTTTGTATTCCTTAGTCATTCATGTTGATGTTTCAAAGAGTACAGTTAAACAGAAAAAAGTAACGGACACAAAAATAGTATACATTTATCAGAATGGTATTGAGTTATAAAAGAGACACTGCCATTACCTGTACATACCCCAACTCCGACCCCACCCCAATATATATATACATATCATGTATATTGAAACTAAAGAACAGTCATGGTGCTGTTTCATAGATTATAGATAAACAGAAATAAAGTAAATGACAGATGCAGCACTGGTATACATTTGTCAGAATGGTATTGAGCTGTACAAGAGACACTGCCATTACCCATCAATACCCCAAACTCTCCCAATATATATGTGTGTGTGTGTATATATGTATATGTATGTATATATATATATATATCCAAGTAGATAAAATTCACAGTGTCAAGTTTTTACATATTAAAAATAAAAGAAAAACAATGCAGAGTAAAACGTTGGCACTTTCATTCAAACGAATCTTCAGACGTTTTGTATCACCTATATACACACCCCACACACAATCATTTAACAGTTACAGAAATTGAATACAGAACAAAGTAGATAACACACACAACACTGATATGAATTAGCTGGAATGGTATTGATTTGTAAACGAGACACAACATGCTTTGTCATGTATAACTGAAACCTTCGAGCTGTATCATCCTCGCCACAACCGTTGAAATGTGTCATGCATACATCACCTTTGAGATGAATCATACACAATTTTTTAGATGTATCTTACAACACTACCTTTGATCTGTCATACTCAAACCACCAGCTTGAACAACCTATAAACTGTATCATACACAACAGCCTATAAACTGTATCGTACACAACAGCCTATAAACTGTATCGTACACAACAGCCTATAAACTATTGTATAAACTAACAGCCACAGCAACCTAAACTGTATCATACAACAACAAAACTGTATCTTATAAACTGTATCATACACAACAGCTGTATTAACTGTATCTATACAACACACAACAACCTATAAACTGTATCATACACAACAACCTATAAACTGTATCATACACAACAACCTATAAACTGTATCATACACAACAACCTATTAAACTATAAACAACTGTATCATACACACAACAACCTATAAACTGTATCATCATACACAACAGCCTATAAACTGTATCATACACAACAGCCTATAAACTGTATCATACACAACAACCTATAAACTGTATCATACACAACAGCCTATAAACTGTATCATACACAACAGCCTATAAACTGTATCATACACAACAGCCTATAAACTGTATCATACACAACAACCTATAAACTGTATCATACACAACAACCTATAAACTGTATCATACACAACAACCTATAAACTGTATCATACACAACAGCCTATAAACTGTATCATACACACAACAACCTATAAACTGTATCATACACAACAATAAACTATGTACCAACAAACCTATAAAACTGTATCATACACAACAGCCAGTATCATACAACAGCCGATAAACTGTATCATACACAACAGCCTATAAACTGTATCATACACAACAACCTATAAACTGTATCGTACACAACAGCCTATAAACTGTATCGTACACAACAACCTATAAACTAAATCATACACAACAGCCTATAAACTAAACTGTATCATACACAACAGCCTATAAACTGTATCATACACAACAGCCTATAAGATGTATCATACACACAACAGCCTATAAACTATCGTACACAACAGCCTATAAACTATCGTACACAACAGCCTATAAACTGTATCATACAGAACAGCCTATAAACTGTATCATACACAACAACAACCTATGCCTATAAACTGTATCATACACAACAGCCTATAAACTATTGTACACAACAAAACTGTATCATACACACAACAACCTATAAATTGTATCATACACAACAACCTATAAACTGTATCATACACAACAGCCTATAAACTGTATCATACACAACAACCTATAAACTGTATCATACACAACAGCCTTAGGCTTTAAGATGCATCATGTGCACAAGAAGCTTTAAACTGTCATACACAAATCACCATTTTTGAGATATATCATATACACAGCAATCTTTTTGAGATATATCATTCATGCAGAAACCTTTGAGAACCACCATACACACAACAATCATTGAAATGCATCTTACACACAACAACCTTCAAACTGTATCATATTATCATGCACAACCTTTGAACTGTATCATACTCAATCATTGGGGTGCATCATACACGCAGCAACCATTTAGGTGCATCATACACAACAAGGATTGAGATGTATCGTACACTACAACCTGTAAGATGCATTATACACAACCAATGAGATGCATCATACAAACTACAATGAGCTGCATCATACTCAGTATCACACAACATTGAAATGCATCATAAACACATACACATTGAGATCATACATCATAAACATTGTGACAAACATTGAAATGCATATAAACATCATACACAACCATTGAGATGCATCATAAACAGTGACCATTGAAATGCATCATACACAACCATTGAGATGCATCATACACAACGACCATGGAGATGCATCATACACAACGACCATGGAGATGCATCATACACAACCATTGAAATGCATCATACACGACCATGGAGATGCATCATACACAACGACCATGGAGATGCATCATACAACCATTGAGGTGCATCATAGTACACACAACCATTGAGATACATCATACACAATTACCTTTAGACTGTATCAAACACAATAATATTTTATATATGTCATTCACACAAAAACATTTGAACTGTATCATACACAAATCGCCACCTTTGAAATATACACAACACAACCATTTTGCTGCATTATATTCACACACAACTTTTGAGCTGTAGCATACAAGAAAACACTACCTTTAAGCTGGATCACTCAATGAGATGCATCATACAAACTACAATGAGCTGCATCATACTCAGCAACCATTGAGATGTGTCATGCACAATGACCATTAAGATACATCATACCTTGGACCATATTATATGCACATACACAACCTTGATGCATCTATTGATACACATCTACACAACAACTTGATTTCTATTATAAAACATTGAGATGCACACAACCTTGATTTCTATTATACACACTACACAACCTTGATTTCTATTGTACACACTACACAACCTTGATTTCTATTATATATGTCTACACAACCTTGATTTCATACATACACACCTACACAACCTTGATTTTTATTATACACACAACTACATACAGAAAACCTTGATTTCTATTATAAACACTACACAACCTTGATTTCTATTATAAACACTACACAACCTTGATTTCTATTATACACACTACACAACCTTGATTTCTATTATAAAACAAACACACACTACCTTGATTTCTATTATAAACACTACACAACCTTGATTTCTATTATAAACACTACACAACCTTGATTTCTATTATACACACTACACAACATTGATTTCTATTATAAACACTACACAACCTTGATTTCTATTATACACACTACACAACCTTGATTTCTATTGTACACACTACACAACCTTGATTTCTATTATAAACACTACACAACCTTGATTTCTATTATACACACTACACAACCTTGATTTCTATTATACACACTACACAACCTTGATTTCTATTATACACACTACACAACCTTGATTTCTATTATACACACTACACAACCTACCTTGATTTCTATTATACACACTACACAACCTTGATTTCTATTATAAACACTACACAACCTACCTTGATTTCTATTATACACACTACACAACCTTTGATTTTATATACACACTACTTTCTATTATACACACTACACAACCTTGATTTCTATTATACACACTACACAACCTTGATTTCTATTATACACACTACACACAACCTTGATTTCTATTATACACACTACACAACCTTCGATCTGTATATAAATTGATAGTATGCTTACCATGCTTCACTATTGCATACAATAAAGGGGAACTATATTTCACCACCTTGATGTTATACACACAAAGAGTAACAGGCTGCAGCAAAACACTATGTACTGTATTAGGGATACACACACACACCAACTTTAAGCTGTATTATATATATATATATATATGCGTAGGCGTCGGAAGCAAATTGAAAGTGGGGGGGGGGACCAACTTAAAACACACACATGCCAGAAACATCTGGGGGTTAAGCCCTCCCTAGCCCCCCGGTTCCGACGCCTATGTATGTATGTGTATATATATATATATATTCCTTATATAGCAAATCACTACTATACACATATACCAGCTTTAAGCTACATACTAAACATGCTTTATATGTGTATATATCCCCAATATATTTATAAAGAATCTAATGGGGTATCCCTAGCAAATCACTACTATTATATAGGAATACATATAAAGAATACCAACCACTGTACTTATAAGCATGTTTTATATATACTGTAAACCACCTGCTTTCAGTGACAAGCACCTGTGTATACAGTTTTTGTGCAGTCCCCAATAGTACCATTTGTGTACAAATCAGCCTTAAATAAAGACCACCTCCCTAAACAGTTTTTTATTGTGTCCCTAAGGAGGTCTTTCTATACAAGTATTACTGTATAAAGAAAAGAGCTGTATTGTATAAAGAAAAGAAGACTTCAGCAAACCACTATGTACTGTATCAGTTATACATGCAAACCACTATGTACTGTATCAGGGATACATGCAAACCACTATGTACTGTATCAGTTATACATGCAAACCACTATGTACTGTATCAGGGATACATGCAAACCACTATGTACTATCTACTACTATACACACACCAGCTTTAAGATGAATGACACTTTAAGCTGAATGACACACACCAGCTTTAAACTGTATTATATATAAAGTATTCAAAATAGGCATCAGCAATCCACTATATACTAAAAATAGGCTTCAGTAAATCACTACTACTGTATCAGAGATACACACACCAGCTTTAAGCTGAATGACACACACCAGCTTTAAGCTGTATTATATATAAAGTATTCAAAATAGGCATCAGCCACTATATACTAAACATAGGCTTCAGTAAATCACTATACTGTATCAGAGATACACACACCAGCTTTGAGCTGTATTATATACTGTATGTGTATTTAAATTAGCGCACTCATATTTTAGCGCTCTGAGGAGGTGTAAACCTATTAGCCCAATCTTTAATTTTCGCAATTTATAATATTAGTGACGAATGACGATAGAGAAATTTTAGCGCTGCATTTGAATAAGCGCAATGACATGGGCGCGAAAAGCGCCAATATTCGAATACAGCTAAAATAAGCACACGTACAGTATAAAGAAAAATGGGCTTCAGCAATCCACTATGTTCTGTATCAGGGATACACAATCCAACTGAACTATTATAGGTACACATCTCTTTCTATGCTATGGTAATAGTGTGAACCAAATTTATTTGAGGGCTGTGTGGTTTGATCATCCCACTTTAAACCATTGAGTCTCTTGCCTCTGTTTGGCCTGGGTTCAGACCCTACTGGTACCTAAAGTGATTTTGTGGGGAAGTTTGCCAGTTTACTTGCAGAAGGTCATTGGTTCCCGTGTACATTATAACTGGGTTCTCTCCTCCACCATTAAAAACTGGTCACCAACATATACATATGTATCTGAGATATTGTTCAGTATGACATGAAACATTGAAAAATAAAAAACAACTTTTATTTGATACTTGGGTTAGTGACCTTTACTTGACCTTCACACTAAAAGTAGGTAAACGCCTTTTCTTGACCTTCACACTAAAAGTAGGTAAATATGATCCTGTCATACATACATTTGTAGGCCTATAGTTTGCATGAACATAATTTATTGAATCATTTCCTTTCCATATAGTTTCAGTGAGGTGTTTATTCGTAATGTCATATTTTTTCACGTAGATGAATATATAGTTCATATGTATATGTTGCCCAAGTCACACAGGTCAAGGTGACTAAAACATTCTTGACGAGACAAAGGAGTGTCTTGTCATGATGGAATAGCACTCGAGAGGTCATCTAAAGGTCAAGGTCTAAAATCTTTTGGATTTGAATAAGTATCTTGTCATTGTAAGATAGTGCTTGAGAGGTCACAGGATTTTAATCTAACGATCAAGGTGACTAAAACTTTCTTGTTGAGTAAGCGTCATAATTATTAGGACAGTGCTCAAGAGGTTATCTAAAGGTCAAGATGAAAACTCTAGTTTAGACAGGAATGTCTTGTCATGTTAGGATAGCACTTGAGAGGTCACACAGGATTGTAATCTAGAAGTCAAGGTGACCAAGTCTTTGTTGTTGATATAAAGAGGGAGTATTTTTCATGTTTAGGCTACTCTGTCTGGGTCACTTTCACACAGATTTATTTTGTCTCAAGGACAAAGTGACAGCTTTCTTGTTGAAATGGAGAGGCAGTGTTTGTCATGTTTGGACAACATGAGAGGTCATCTGAGTCACACAGGTTTTGTATCTAATGGTTAAGGTGACTCATGATAAATCTCTCAAGATTTGAAATGATAATGCTGAATGCCTGTGATTTGCATTTTCTGAAAAAAAGGATTTCAAACAGTGCTCTAACATTGAATGTCTTAGAATTATGGCTTTTGTCTGGCCATGACAAAGTCATGAAAGCGAGACATAGGTGTTGCTTTTCCGACAGTGGTAGCGTCAGACTTTGTGTTTAGCTATAATGTTAACTTATCTACTTGCTATTTTGTTAATAATGGTGCTAGCTTGTTGATATTTGACCTGGATGTTCCTTGGGTGTTGTGAAGTTTATGTTGGAATATCTTTTTTTTTTTTCTTTTTTCTTTTTTTTCTTTTTTTTTGTTGAATTTTTAATGTTTTTGGACATAGTGTTTTATTTTGTTTTTGTTTTTTTTTTTCACAAAAATTTCCTGTGTTTACCTCCAATGTTATGTTTTTGTCACAGGCTTGCTGCTCAGTTGTTATTGGTGCTAGGCTAGCTTGGTGATATTTAGCCTGGATGATCCTTGGTGGTCTAACATTGAATTTAATTGGGAATACTGTATAATCTGTCTATTCTGGTCGACCATGGGACTGGAGTATTAGGCATGATTACACAAGATCCAGAACACAGGAGGAGAGACTGTACATTATATGACATTGTCTAAACACTTTTTATGGTGTATAAAAATCATTTGTTTTGCACTAAACATGCATAGTCTGTCAATATATTGACAGTGCCTGTCTGTGACAACAGTATGGTTTAACTCTGTTGCATTTAGCTTTGTTGTGTTTAGGTGAAAACAAATATTGATGCCGCACACATCTGTGAAAGCACACCAGTTAAGTACCCAGTTACTGCCAAATGTATCCACCAAAATTCTCAGTCAAAAAGGCTTCCAAGTGACTGTCAAATTTGTTCTCTCAAAAAGTACACAGTTAATGTCGAATGTGTCCATCAAAGTTGTCAGTCAGAAATACCCAGTGATTGTCCAAAGCTGTCAGTCAGAAAAAACGCAGTAACTGTCCAATATGACTATCAAATCTGTAAGTAAGAAAGTACGCAGTTGCTGTCCAATGTGATTATCAAAGCTGTCAGTCTGTAAGAACCCAGTTACTGTCCATTGTAACTATCAAAGCTGTCAGTCTGTAAGAACCCAGTTACTGTCCAATGTAACTATCAAAGCTGTCAGTCTGTAAGAACCCAGTTACTGTCCATTGTAACCATCAAATCTGTCAGTCTGGAAGTACCCAGTTACTGTCCATTGTAACAATCAAATCTGTCAGTCTGTAAGAACCCAGTTACTATCCATTGTAACCATCAAATCTGTCAGTCTGGAAGTACCCAGTTACTGTCCATTGTAACAATCAAATCTGTCAGTCTGTAAGAACCCAGTTACTGTCCATTGTAACCATCAAATCTGTCAGTCTGGAAGTACCCAGTTACTGTCCATTGTAACAATCAAATCTGTCAGTCTGTAAGAACCCAGTTACTGTCCATTGTAACAATCAAATCTGTCAGTGTGTAAGAACCCAGTTACTGTCCAATGTAACTATCAAATCTGTCAGTCTGGAAGTACCCAGTTACTGTCCATTGTAACAATCAAATCTGTCAGTCTGGAAATACCCAGTTACTGTCCATTGTAAACATCAAATCTGTCAGTCTGGAAGTACCCAGTTACTGTCCATTGTAACCATCAAATCTGTCAGTCTGTAAGAACCCAGTTACTGTCCATTGTAACAATCAAATCTGTCAGTCTGGAAGTACCCAGTTACTGTCCATTGTAACCATCAAATCTGTCAGTCTGTAAGAACCCAGTTACTGTCCATTGTAACAATCAAAGCTGTCAGTCTGTAAGTACCCAGTTACTGTCCATTGTAACCATCAAATCTGTCAGTCTGTAAGTACCCAGTTACTGTCCATTGTAACAATCAAATCTGTCAGTCTGTAAGAACCCAGTTACTGTCCATTGTAACCATCAAATCTGTCAGTCTGGAAGTACCCAGTTACTGTCCATTGTAACAATCAAATCTGTCAGTCTGTAAGAACCCAGTTACTGTCCATTGTAACCATCAAATCTGTCAGTCTGGAGGTACCCAGTTACTGTCCAATGTAACAATCAAATCTGTCAGTCTGTAAGAACCCAGTTACTGTCCATTGTAACAATCAAATCTGTCAGTCTGTAAGAACCCAGTTACTGTCCATTGTAACAATCAAATCTGTCAGTCTGTAAGAACCCAGTTACTGTCCATTGTAACAATCAAATCTGTCAGTCTGTAAGAACCCAGTTACTGTCCAATGTAACTATCAAATCTCTCAGTCTGGAAGTACCCAGTTACTGTCCATTGTAACAATCAAATCTGTCAGTCTGGAAATACCCAGTTACTGTCCATTGTAAACATCAAATCTGTCAGTCTGTAAGAACCCAGTTACTGTCCATTGTAACAATCAAATCTGTCAGTCTGGAAGTACCCAGTTACTGTCCATTGTAACCATCAAATCTGTCAGTCTGTAAGAACCCAGTTACTGTCCATTGTAACAATCAAATCTGTCAGTCTGGAAGTACCCAGTTACTGTCCATTGTAACCATCAAATCTGTCAGTCTGTAAGAACCCAGTTACTGTCCATTGTAACAATCAAAGCTTTCAGTCTGTAAGTACCCAGTTACTGTCCATTGTAACCATCAAATCTGTCAGTCTGTAAGTACCCAGTTACTGTCCATTGTAACAATCAAATCTGTCAGTCTGTAAGAACCCAGTTACTGTCCATTGTAACCATCAAATCTGTCAGTCTGTAAGAACCCAGTTACTGTCCATTGTAACCATCAAATCTGTCAGTCTGTAAGTACCCAGTTACTGTCCATTGTAACAATCAAATCTGTCAGTCTGTAAGTACCCAGTTACTGTCCATTGTAACCATCAAATCTGTCAGTCTGTAAGTACCCAGTTACTGTCCATTGTAACCATCAAATCTGTCAGTCAGAAATTACTGCTACTGGTCAATGTCACCATCAAAGCTGTAGTTCAGAAAGTACCCAGTTACTGCCCAATATGACCTAGGAAACATGTCATAGTAGGTGTCAGCACGTTACAGAACCCTCACTGCTCAATGGCCATAAGTGCCGAGCATAGGCCAAAAATTTGAAGCCCGTCACAGGCATTTGATGACCTCTCCATATGAGTGAAAGATTCTTGAGTGGGACGTTGATCAACAATACAACAACAATCCAATATGACTGTCAAGTATGTTTATTCTCCATTATTTCCACAAATCTGTCAACCAGAAAGTACCTAGTTACTCTCCAATGTCACCATCAAAACTGTTAGTCAAAAGTACCCAGTTACTGTCAATGTCACCATCAAAGAAAGTACCCAGTTACTGTCAATGTCACCATCAAAGAAAGTACCCAGTTACTGTCAATGTCACCTTCAAAGAAAGTACCCAGTTACTGCCCAGTGTAACTATCATAGCCGTTAGTCAGAAAGTAAACAGTTACTGCCCAATGCGACCGTCAAATATGTTCATCAGAAAGTACCCAGTAACTGCACAATGTCACCACCATATCTGTCAGCCAGAAAGTAACCATATACTGTCCAATATGACTGTCAAATCTGTTAGTCAGAATGTACCCAGTTAATGCCCAATGTCACCATCAAAACTGTCAATCAGACAGTCAGAAAGTACCCAGTTACTGTCCAATGTCACCACCAAAGCTTTCAGTCAGAAAGTACAAGTATCTTGTTACTGTCCAATATCTCTTTTAAAGCTGTCAGTCAGAAAGTACCCAATTACTGCCAAATTTGACTCGAATATATATCGGTCAGAAAGTACCCAGTTACTGCACAAAATCAAAACTGTCATGCAGAAAGTACACATTTATTTCCCAATGTCATTAAATATTTCAGTCAGAAATAACCCAATTACAGCTCTATTTGACTGTCAAATATGTCAGCACCCAGTTACTGTCCAATGTCACCATCAAAGTTGTCAGTCAGAAAGCACCCAGTTACCGTCCAGTGACACCATCAACGTTGTCGGTCAGAAAGCTCCCAGTTACTGTCCAGTGTACCATTAAAGCTGTCAGTCAGAAAGCACCCAATTACCGTCCAGTGTCACCATCAACGTTGTCAGTCAGAAAGCACCCAATTACTGTCCAGTGTCGCCATCAAAGTTGTCGGTCAGAAAGCACCCAGTTACCATCCAGTCTCACCATCAGAGTTGTCAATCATAAAGCACCCAGTTACAGTCCAGTGTCACTGTCAAAGTTGTCAGTCAGAAAGCACCCAGTTACCGTCCAGTGTCACCATCAACGTTGTTAGTCAGAAAGCACCCAGTTACTCTCCTATGTCACCATCAAAGAAGTCAAATGAGAAAATACCCAGTTATTCTCTAATGTCACCACCAAAGCTGTCGTTCCAAGAGTACCCAGTTACTGTCCAATGTCACCATCAAATCTGTCAGTCAGAAAGTACCCAGTTACTGTCTAATGTCACAATCAGAGCTATCAGTCAAAAAGTACACAGTTACTGTCCAATGTCACAATGCTGTCAGTCAGAAAGTACCCAGTTACTGTCCAATGTCACAATGCTGTCAATCAGAAAGTACCCAGTTACTGCCCAATATCACCATCAAAGCTGCCAGTCAGATAGTACCTAGTTACTGTTGAATGTGACTGTTTATGATGTCAGTTATAATGTACTTGGCTACTGTCCTATGTGACTGTCGAATCTACCAGTCAGAAAGTACCCAGTTAATGTGTGAAGTGACTGTCAAAGATGACAGAAAGTAAAGTTATTGACCATTGAGACTGTCAAATCTGTCCGTCACAGTATCCAGTTACTGTCCAGTGTAATTGTCAATCAGAAAGTACCCAGTTGCTGTCCAGTATGACTGTCAAACTTCCTTCAGAAAGTACCCAGTTACTGCCCAACGTTTCCATCAAAGCTATCAATCAGAAACATTTCTGAAACGATACCCTATCAGTATCTTCAGTCAAAAAAAGATGGCCAGGACAAAGCTAATCCCGAAATGGACTTATTCTATTTGAAAAAGAAGTGAATGTGACAATCCAGAATGTCAGAACAGAAAGACATCCGAGCTTGTGGCTAGAATAAGAATTTCCAATTTATATTGATTTTTTCCCCAGTTATTTGTATAATTTCTTTGGACAGTTCAGCTGTATTTTTGGTTGGATTACAAAGTGAAATCCAGTCTATGAAATAGTTACATCCATCCATCCCTCTGTCCATCATCCATTTGGTGTAACTCTATTTTCAAAAACCATTAATGACACCTCTGAAACTTCATGTCAATAGACATATCCATTGCAACCTTTGGTTTTTACCATTTACCTTGAACATTTCCAGTGTCAAGGTTGAATGTGTATCAGAGTTTAATTCAGTTACCAAAAGACTACTAGTTAGGCCTTTTGAAATTACTTAGATGTGCCTTGTTGATCACTGTCCCCTGCAACCTTAGTTTTTGTACTTACTCATTTCCAGTTTCAAGGTCAAATGTACATGTATACTAGTATTGGAGTTTAGCTCAATTCAAACCTTACATGTAGAATGGAGATAAACTCTATCCATTTTAAGATATTTTTGTGACTTTGACCTTCAAAATTTTCAGCTTCAAGGTCAAATTTATATTTGACTTTAGTTCATTTATAGAAATATATAATAGAAGTTAGACTGTTGAACTTTTGAACCACAAGAAGTAGATACTTAATGCTTTGCTTGCTCCGATATGAAGCTTTTTCACTAAGTTCATGGCTTTGTGGCCTTGACCTTAGTACTAAAAATATTTCTTCTATTTGACTCTTTTGCTGAGATGGACATATTGTTTATGTTTCACAAAAACATCTTCAGTTTTAGTCTTTCTTTCGTGATCCCATCATACCACCTTTTTTAGTTTCTTATTAGCAATGGATCAGTCAAGATAAAAGATAAGATCTAGTACTAATATATTTGACTGATCCATAAATTTTCTTTAATCTATTATTTTACTTGTTAAACATTTCCTGTATACCATAGACATTTACACTGCCGATAAGTTTCTCTACTTAATAAGTGCTGGATTATAACCTGCTGAAACCAAATTGGATTATATTAGGGAGTTTATTAGTTAACTAGCAGAGGGCAGGTAGTTGTTTCTGGAGTACATTGTAAGTCAGATTTCTTTCCCACCAATAGAAACTCCCCACACCAAGTAACTGATACGGCCATCATTGGTTTTAGAAGTTGGTTTAAAAAAAAAAATTAAGTGTAAATTGGATTTCTGATAAGAGAGGTAATAAGTGGGTAAAACCTTCTAAAATATTAGGGTTGAGGCTTTTAAAATGGGTTGGTCAAGTCACATTTGTTTTTGGTTTGTTTTGGGTTTTTTTTTGTTTTGTTTTTTTTGCCTCAACTGTATTTTGCCATTGATAGAAGATACAAAAGCAATACAAATGGTATGTATATTGCTGCCAAAGAGGCCTACACAAAAAGTATGAATTTCTGTAAGTTGAATTTATGAGATACTAGAAGAGATAAATATGACATGCTTACCCTAACTGTACAAGAAGAGAGAATATGAAATGCTTACCCTAACTGTATGAGAAGAGATAAATATGACATGCTGAACCTAACTGTACAAGAAGAGATAATATGACATGCTTATCCTAACTGTACAAGAAGAGATGATATGACATGCTTACCCTAACTGTACAAGAAGAGATCATATGACATGCTTACCCTAACTGTACAAGAAGAGATAATATGACATGCTTACCCTAACTGTACAAGAAGAGATCATATGACATGCTTGCCCTAATTGTACAAGAAGAGATGATATGACATGCTTACCTTAACTGTACAAGAAGAGATCATATGACATGCTTACCTTAACTGTACAAGAAGAGATCATATGACATGCTTACCTTAACTGTACAAGAAGAGATCAATATGACATGCTGAACCTAACTGACAAGAAGAGATCAATATGACATGCTGAACCTAACTGTACATATGATATACTGGTACCTGGACATTTTTTTCTTCTGTTTAATGTTTGCCTTTTTCCTCGTCACATAAAAGGTGACTTTTAAATGAATGTGAAATTTTCAAGATAAATAATTGAAGGATAGATATATATATATATATATGCCAGGCATGAGACGAGTCATCTAGGGCAAATGTTTGTAAGACAGTGTTTTCAGTCATAAAAGGTGAAAATAACGGGGGCGAAAATTTCTAGGCATACAGTATGTTGTATGTATGACATATTTATCAAGATGTACATATCCACATACTACAATAGTAAGTCATGTATAATAGCATCCTAAATCATGCATACAGCAAACACACTTATGATATGAATCTTACGACATATTCAGAGATGCGCTGTCACAGAAGTTTTTGGGTTTTTTTTTTGTTTTGTTATTGTTTTTTTGCTTTTGTTTTGTTTTTTTGTTTGTTTTTTTTTTTTTTTTTAATCATATATAATGTTTCTATTGACTGAAGAGAACCACATCCCAAATCAGAAACATAAGGGTGAAAAGTAGATGCTTTGTATTTTCCATATATTTTGGAATCTTGTTACATCCAAATTAGATAAGTCTAGATTTACGTTATGTCAAACTTGAATGGCTGGTCCTGATTTTTATGGATAGAAAAATGTTAATTAAAATTTGGGTTATCTGGAATTCCGAATATCCTGAAGTAATAGGAGTGATCCTGTGAATTGGCAGATACGATACTCCACTGTTTATACTTCTGGCATATTAAAGCGGCATTAGCTGTATTTACCCCCGAAAATTATTTCCATTTTTTCTATTTTTACTACTTGTACTTGGAATACAATAACAAATAAGAGCTACACACAGGCATAAAAAGTCTTATATTCCTACATATATTGTGAAAATAAGGTAAAGATCCAATGTGGTATTCTTATACAAGTACTAAGGCAGATATTTCAATTGCAAGTCAAAAAGTGTCAAACCTGGGTTTCTGAAGCTGTTCTCTCAAACTGTATAGGAATTTTTATGCCTATGTATATCTCTTTTTTGTCATTGTATATCAATCAATGCAGTAAAAAAGCAGAAATTCCTTTTTTGAATAAAATGCAGCTAATGCCCCTTTAAAACTCCGGGAGAAAAAATGAAGTTGTTGGGTTTATGGTTATTCATATCGTATTTAGCTCACCTGGCCCTTGTATTAGATGTATTTATGTTAAACTCATTAAGTTATTGCCAAAGCCGTATATATATTTACATAAATATAAAATGTCAAACCTATACTTCGTAACTTAAATCTATGTGTAATACAAAATTATGCATATCTTTGTGACAGAGCCCATCTAATGAGAGGGAGAAAGACCGAGAGAAGAAGGACCGCAAGAGACTTAGTTATGTAAGTTCCATTCTCAAAAGACTTGTCTATTTCATTTTCAATAGAATTTGAATTCTGTTTTCAATAGAATGTAAATTCCATTATCAGTAGAATCTAAATTCTGTATTTATAGATTGTAAGTTTCATTTTGTAGACTGTAAATTCTGTGATAGACGATTTATATCTGTTTTCAGTAGGCTGGAAAACATCTGTTTCTCTGATATTTTGTATACCTTTCTGTGATGATACATCATTTCAGATAAATTGTGGCTATCCTCAGTTATACTTTAGTGTTTCCATTATAAAGTTGGCAGGATTTGCCTCAGATTTAATATCCAAAAAGCTGTTGATCTATTAAACAGAAAATACCATAGTATTGAAATGGCGACGTTTCTCTGTTAACCTATTGGCCTTTTATTGTCGGCGGTCTGGTGGTAGAATGTTAATCCTGCAAGCGAAGGTCCTAGGTTCAGTTCTAAGTCATACCTAAGACATTAAAATCTGCAGTGACTGTTTACTTGCCAAGCTCTTGACATCAGAAGTGAAGGTCACAGGTCTTTCTTATGAGACTAAAAATGGAGAATGTTGACAGAGAAAGTTGGAACAGTAGACCATGCTGGTGAATGTAATGAAGAATTAAATAAAACAAAAACAGGAAACATAAAAAAAGGAAAATATAATAATAAAGAAACAGTTATAACATTGGGAACATGAGCTACAATTGATAAATAACATGTTGTTCTCTTTTCATTGAAGGATGCCCCCGAAGACAGACATGAAGTTGAAGCTAAACGACGAAAGAGTGTCGACGTCTCACCTAGTATGTCATATTTTAATCATTGTAACTGTGTATTCATTATCTTTCACACTCAGTAATTTGAACTGTTTGAACGGGGCATTAGCTGTGTTTGGCAAATAAGATTATTTCATGTTTTACTACTTAGATTGATGTACAATTACATAGAAGAGATAAACACAGGCATTAAAATTCTTACATTCCTATATATTTTGTAAAAATAAGGTCAGGTCTAGTGTCGTATGCATTGCAAAAAGATCTCTTTTTAGCTTGCCTGTTTAAAGAACAGAAGAACTATTGCTGTCACTGCTTTGGCGTCGACGTTGTCTTTTTTCTGTGTTATTATTACAGTCATCAAATTTCACATGTACATTGTCTAGGGCCATTACTCAACAATGCAGGGGGATGCTGGTTGCTGTGGCCTTATTTTGACCCAAATTTCCAGCTTCCTGTACTTACTCATTTACTATATGAATAGTACTGTGTTGCACTTTTTGTTTCAATCCATTGTGGGCAAAGTACTGCAGCTACAGCCATGAAACTTCACATGCACATTGTCTAGGCTCATTACTCAATAATGCAGGGGGTTGCTTGTTGCAGGCGAGCTATAAAGACCACCCCTGTTTATAATAGGTCGCCTACAAAGAAAAGGAATGTTTGTAGGAGACCCATGTTTCTATTGTTCAATTCACGTAACTTATATGAATTTTACTGTGTACAGCCGAACCCACTTATATTGAACGCTATTACATTGAAATCCCGCTTTATTTGAAATGATTTTGATTCCCAGGCCAAATGTCTTTATTATCATTATAACCCTGTTATTTTGAAAACCCTGTTTATTTGAAAGAAAAATTTATTCCCCTTCAATTTCATTATGTCTTGGTTTGACTGTTTATACAAGTCACCTCTTTTACCTTTTGGGTAGACTTGATACACAAATATCACCAGTCTGTTGGTAATATATTGATTATAACATACTAATGTTTTTTGTATCTTCAAAGGTCATTCAAGTTCAAGGATTAATGGAGACACAGACAAATACCACAGTAAAAAAGATGGTGATAAAAAGAGTGAAAAGACGGAGGGATCACATGTAAAAGTGAAAATTCCAAAGGTATGTTGCAACCTATCAATAAGCATTGTTTATCTCTAGTTTCACTCATCAACCCCTGCAGTCACATTTAGACTCACCCAGATCAGCAAAAAGAATGGTCTACTGTCATGATTTAGGAATGAACAAGTTCATTTTGCCTTCAAAACTTATTGTGAAATTTTGATTCTAAATCATACACCCTTGAATACAGAATTCTGACAATGGACTTAACCATTGGCTTTGAAATGGGTGGGTCCAAATCTGACTTCAGGGGTTGATGAGTGAAGCAAAAATAAAATTTTGACCATACATTCAACATTCTCTGGAAGCACACCTTTAGTACATACTGTAAGAGTTAAATGATATTGTCATGTTACCATGTATTTGGACCATCTCTCTTAGTTATGTGCCCTCCCTTTAGATCTTTCAACAGCAGAAACACAGTCCTATGTGTTAAGATGATTAGTTGAATAACTTGAAGTTCTTGATATAAAAGGTCAGAGGTTAAGGTTGGGACTTGACATTTGTAGAAATGACTACTATTCTCAGTTAAATATAGGGCTGGTACTCTATATTTTCAGGAGCCATATTCTCATATTATAAGATTTTAGAATTTTATATATTTTTACTTTCATATTTAATAGAGCATTGTTTAAAACAAGATGTGTTCAGGAAACACTGATGCCCTGGATGGCAGCACTGTTGGTCACATTGATAAATTTCTAATTTTTTTATGGAAAGGTCGTGCTGCTAAAATGTTTCAATTCTGTATAGACACAGTTTAGGGAAATAGTCAGAAAAGATATTTGCCATAGTATTACTTTGATTGTAGCAATATTCCCAGGATTCAAATTGTTTCAGTTGTTAAATTGTTCTCTATATATATATTTTTTTTATCAGGAATCTCATGTTGTAGCTGATGGATCACCACCGAGAATCAAGTCAAAAGAGAAAGATAGAGATAGAGAAAAATCTAAAAACAAAGAAAAAAGCAAGTCGTATCCTTCATATTAGATTTGCAATTTAATTGAGTTTACCTTTTTCCTATCTTCTCCCATAAACTTGTCTATCAATGCAGAAAGGACTATTTTGATAAAAATCTTCCATGCAGATATAATCACTTTAATTTTCAGTTTTGTAGACCATTATGGGTTTTTCAGATTTTTGTAACTATTATTTTATACTGTAGGAAAGGCAAATCTTAGCTTTTAGAAGGTTCCAGGATTGATTCCTAGCACAGGATCATACCAAAGATTTCCAAAAAAATGTTAGTGACTTTTGATTTGCCAAGTGCTTGACATAGGAAGTGAAAGTCGCAGGTCTTTTGTATGCAGCTTAAAACCGTGGTCCTGTATCACCAAAGGGGTGGTATTTAAAAGAATCCTCACTTCATTAGTATCCGTCCATAGCACAGGATTAAATATGAGTCACCTCACGTAAGGCTTTTGACATCTCTGTAAAAGTGAAGAATTCTTGGCAGGATGTAAAACGGTAAACAAACAAACACAAAGAAGCTCTGAATTTAGTAAATAAACACTTACGTACTTGTTATTAAGTCGTATTAGATGAATGCTAAATTCAAAGTGCATGAAAAGTTTTGAAGCTGTCAAAACACTTAATATTGACGACACCAAATTCAATCACTTACAGTAACTTTTCAGAATCATATTCTTATTCAATACCTGCTTTATTCCAAGTAACATGATCACAGATGTAGGCTTTGGACTGATGAGGTTACTTTTATTCATTGAGAGGTTTCATTAGAATGAACATTGACACGAGTTTGGTTTAAATGACCATAAAAATGACCCCTCAGTGGTGCCTCTTAGATGACAGTCTTTGACAAATAATTTGGGTCAGACATAATACTTCATACTACAGGACATGACAGCCAGCATCAATACAACACCTTTCACTATTGGATCTTACTATTGGCCAGTGTGTCCTTACGAAAAAGTGTTTGTAAAGAATATTAAAGATTTGTTTAGAGTAATGTTTTCTTTTGCTCATATCTCTATAATGAAGAGCTAAATTTCCCTTAACATTTGTAAAAGATCTAGTTCATCCAAGAAAAGTAAAAAATAAAGAGAGCAGCATTGAGGAAGGACTTGTAAAGTGTTTGTAGAAGGTGATGCTGAAGTAACTTGTCGGATTGAAATGATTCACGAGGCTGAACTTACTGGTGTCACCCTCAGCCGCTGGACACATTCGCAACAGGACATGTATTCTTCAGAATATTAGAATATTGCCTTAATGAACAATTGACCATATCATTTTGTTAATCGCCTCATCATTTGTGTGGTGATGCCACCGTTTGATTGTGCCACCTTGATTGAGTGAATTTGTCAACTTGTATAAGTTGTAATGCCAACAAATTGGACATATGTTTGTGATAATGGGTATTTGATGTGGCCAGCCTGATTTAAATTTCATCATTTGTGTGTGCGTATACGATAATGCCATCATGGGTGTGTGATGTTGCCAACTGAATTCAAATTTCATCATTAGTATATATGCGTGATAAGCCACCATGGGTGTGTGATGGTGCAAGCATGAGTCAAATTTCATTGTGTGTGTATGCACGTGTGTGATAATGCCACCATGGGGGTGTGATGGGGCCAGCATGAGTAAAATTTCATCATGTGTGTGTGCGCACACACATGTGATAATGCCACCATGGGGGTGTGATGGGGCTAGCATGAGTCAAATTTCATCATGTGTGTATGTAACAAACCACCATGGGTTTGTGATGTGGATGTGACAAGCCACTACAGATGTGTGATGTGGCCATCACGAGTCTTAATTTCATAATATCATAACATCATAGTATCATGTGATAAAGCCGACATTTGTGGGTTTTTTATGTCAACATTTACATTATAATTTAAAGGCATACAGGCTGTCATTTTGATAAAAAAAAATATCCTGTGGTTGAACCAAAAATTCTATTATGAAGGCTAAAAAGATGTACATGTATTGCCATAGAATATTTTAACATATGTATATACTTCCCAGAATGAATGAAATACGCCGAAGATTGATTTGCATGCCATCCACATAAGAATACAAATGTTTCTTCGCCCATTTATTCACAAATAAAACGTTATATTTCAAGTTTTCTTTTTCCATCTGGGATTCTTCAAAAACATTTAATACAACACCCCCCAAAAAAAATCCATTTGACAGCTTGTCTATCTTATTATTTGAAATCATAGGTGTTGCTATGTGTTAAACATTGTAAAATCATTATTGTGCCAGTACCACCATGTAAAGCAGTTGTTACCACCGCATACAGTATAATGGTGTCACTAGGTGCATTAGTGGTACCACATCCAGCAGTTGTTACCACCGCATACAGCATAATGGTGTCACTAGGTGCATTAGTGGTACCACATCCTCGTGTAAGACTGTTATACATGAAGCCTCAAATTTTTACTGAGATAACTCGGCTCTCTCTGTGTTCAACATAAATAAGCGGTATACCTCAAGATGTTTACCTCTAAATTTTAATTACTGGTGTGGAAATATGAAGTTTACCACCAGAAATGAACTGAAGTCAAATTTAACACCTGTTTGCAGTTTTCAGAGTATTTTACTTTTATTTCTCGATGTGATATTGATGTAAGTTTTTAAGCTGATATGGCAGGATGTTTTGTGGAGGGTTTAATTGTTCAAATTATGAATATATAGTCTCTTAATAATTCTGTCGAGTATTTAAAAGGCTCAGGTAAATAATTGCAGATATTAGATGTAATTCATATTTCATACATTTTGTACAGTATTTTTGTCATGTAAAACACCAAGTGTTAGTATTCTGGTAATACATGTATGTAATCCATACATAGAAATTGTCAGAACAGGTTAAGAATAGATTTTGTATTCAAAATAATTACCTGCAATTTCATATTCCGGTGAATGTTAGAAATCATGTTTAAAGGTAATGGGGTCTAAGTTCAAGATCACAGACATATCTATTTTGTGTGTGTTAGGCAGTTGAATGGTCAATTGCTATGAACTGAAATGATAATTCTTAGTGAAACAGTGTGACCACTTAGATTGGTGGTAAAAATAGATTTCATAGAATGTTACCTTGTATGTCAATCAGATGACACCCTGAAAGGTAAAATGTACATTTCATAAAACTGTCAGATGTCGTTATCTTTGTTTAAGATTTTCAAAATGCTGTATGCAGATTAGTACATAACGTGTTGAGGTACACTTCAGACTACTTCAGGGAAGGGTGTTGAAACATAATTTAGCATGGATAGTGTTGAAACACATGCTCTGGCATGGCTAGTGTTGATATATACAAACTCCTTAATATGAATGAAATATTAATGAGGTTAATTTTTCTTACTCCACCATGTATAAATATTGATAGCGGAATCACTATTTAATTGGTCAAAACTGTCCCTCATAGTATTTTGTAAAACATATATCCCTCTCAACATCACATTCCCCTTATTCGTATAACGAGAGTTATCCCCCATTGTTAAGTCTTGAGACATTCTGAATATAATTTTCATATTGGCAATGCCCTTGGGAAATGATTTTGGGGGTGAATAACTCTTCATATTTTCCTCAGGCAAGGGAAATGGATGTTTATTGTTTGCATATAAGAAAGAACATATGGATAATGATTATAGATGTAAAGGTTTAAATATGAAAGTAGTTAATCTGTAAATTACCTGGCCACAGCATGTGTTTCCGTAGATAATTCAAAAAAATATGGCTGACTTAGGAAACCTAGATGGTTTAATACTCTAACACATTGGATGAGACAGAGATATCTCCAACTGCTATTTTTAGTTGCCAGTTAAAAATTGCATTTTGTGATATAGTTGTAGTCCAGCTGCTCAAACCCTGAACATGATCTTGTATGGATAGGAGGGTTTGTAATGTTGTAAGTCTTGAAAACACTGACTTTTATGCAGATAAGGTGGTGCTTTTTTTATTTGCAGTGTAATCATGTTACATTTTTGTAAATGACTTTGGTTGTAAAATTATTTATATCCAGTACGTTACAGTCAACCTTGTCTAGAAAGGCCAATCAGAGGAACAGGCAAAAGTAGTCAATACAAATTGGTGGCCCTTTTAAAGAGGTTTATTTGTTACATTAAAATATAAAAAGGTTTATGTTTGAATGACCTTTATACAGAGGTGACCTTGAATGCAAGTCTGTCTGTATTGTGTGTTGTGTCACATCATTTCGTTATCATTTGTTTGGTGTTTTCATTTGGATTCATGATGGCATCTTTTAAAAGTGCTAAGGATTTTTGAAAATTTCACAAGAATGCAGAAACTATGGAATGAGTCATTATTTATCAGTATGGATCAGTTTGACAATGATATTATACACGTTTGTTCAGGTATTGCCTCCTTTGGCATGTTCATTGTTACAGAAGAAGAGTTTTGTATCTTAATTGTAAAGAAGTCTTTTTTTTTTTGATGGGATGAAAGTGATTTCGATTTTTGTGCACATGTTAGTGTTATAGTAAAGTGATTGGTTGAAACTCAGTGGTTTGATGTGAGAACGTCGGTGAGGGTAGTTGCATAGATTGGGTCTGAGAGTGTCGAGAGGTCTGTTATATTCATGTATATATCATGTTTGGTAGTTTGACAGTTAATAGATAATGTATGTCAAATGGCTTCTGTTGTGATGGGTCCAGAAAGTATTTTAAAATAGATCAATCTTGTCATTTTTAGAACACACACATACCGATCACATTAAATGTTCATATTTTTACCAAGTAGAATTGTTTACTCATAAATTGTGATATGTTTTGTATCAGGCCACATAAAATCTTTGGTGCCTATTTCATTTACTTTGAAATAAAAACATGCTGACAGCAAATAAAATTATTTCACAAAAACAAGTCTTTGTTTTAAAGCTTTATCTTTGACAAGAGTTCTAAAAATTAACATGATTTCCTAGATTCTTTAAACTTTACTATTTCATCAGAATTTCAAGAAATAATCTTGATTATTATTTTATCTGCTATATGATGTTTCTATACACTCATTTCCCCCCTTTAGCTACATTTGAACTTGCCCATATCAAAGAATGGTAAAGTCCACTCAGAATTTTTGAGTGCATGATTGATTTTGAATGTAAATACTGCAAAATTTTCCCCTGCATCATCGCTCCTTAATTATGATAGCAGACCATGCTATCTATTGATACAGATGAGTCTAAATGTGACCTTAGGTGTGGATTGTCAGCACATATAAGCTGATTTATGTGAAAAAGTTTGCCAGCTTACGTTTGGAAGGTTGGTGGGCTCTTCCACTGTACACTGTAATCGGATTCTGTCTGGCTGCAACCATATAAGTTGTTGAGTTGGGCATAAAACGCCGTTCAAAATTCAAATATATGTATATCATTTACGCTATTGCATTGTTTTAAAATGTGCATTCTCAGTTCACATAGGAATGTAATATTAAGCGTTATCCTTTCTCGGACGTATTGTGATATACTTGTGTCATCTATATATAAAAACCTCAGATACCAAAGTATAAATCAATAGAATGTCCAGGACATAGATACTAATCCGGTAAAAATGGACAAACACGGACCTCTGGAAACCAAGAGATGGGATCAGGTGCCCATGGAGGAGTAAGCATCCCCTGTCGACCGGTCACACCCGCCGTGAGTCCAGAGTCAAGTCCAATGAAACACGTGAGGAGTGTATCCTCGTCACAATCGGTACAGACGTCTCAACAACCGCCAACGAAAAGGCGACTCAACATTTCACTTAGTGAAACAGAGTAATCGCAAACAAGACTATTATACCGACCGTAAAACTTGCGGAACGTTGACATTAAACGCGGTTTTCGATATCCCTGTGTCAATAATTTGTCAGTGAGTAGTCTACCTCTGTATATGAAATCTTCATATGTTGTGCACGCCCTGGCATATCGGATCATTTGTGAAAATATAAACTCCATATGCGGGTGGGACTGAGGAATATTACTACTTAAATGTGGAAAATTTACGATTGGATAAGCCGAAATCGTTGCGTTTATCGTATAGCTTCGTTGCTAATTTCCCGTCTGTGTTTATTAAGTAAAATGTCTAAGTATGAAGCGTGTGTGCTTGATTCTGTTGTATCTTTAATTTCTAGTTCGCTGGGATATATCGCATTGACATATGTATGAAAATTGTCATTATTAATTGACAAAACGTCGTCGATATATCTAAATGTCAAATTAAAGGACACCGCTAACTTTTTCTTTTGATTCAGCAGTTTCTGAATGAAGTCTCCTTCGTATGAATAAAGGAACAGGTCGGCCAATAAAGGAGCACAATTGGTTCCAATAGGAATGCCGGCAGTTTTGAATGAAAGACCACGTCTCCGAACATTACAAATATATTGTCTATTAGAAATTCCACCATGTTTTTATATCAACTTCAGTATATTTATGTGTAGAATCAGAGTGGTCTCTGACGAAATAAGTATCCTGATAGCCAATCACTAGATATTTAAATTTTCGGGTACCACCTTTAGTTAAAAAGCAGTTGTCTATGATGCTGAAAAGTCTTTCTTTTAATTTTTTATGTGGAATAGTAGTGTAAAGAGTAAAGAAGTCATAAGTTTTGATACTGTGAATTCGTGAAAATTTGTGTACCTTCAAATTTTCTAAAAGCTGTTTAGAATTTTTAAGTATCCACATCTGATTTACACCGCTTCTGGAATAAGCAACTTTACAGTATTATTGAATTTTCTCCTTAACGGCTGTCAGTATCTTGGTAAGGAGTAATGATAAAGGTTTGGTAGAACATTTGCTGGATCCTGCTATGTATCTTTGCTTATACGGGGTTTTATGAAGTTTAGGTATCCAATTTAAATATGGTAGCTCGAAATCGGTATCCGTTTTAGGTATATCAAATGAGCGTAATACGGATACGTGATTTTGAAGGATCTGGTCCTTTGAAAGTGAGCTACGTGTGTATGTAGGATTACCAGAATTCGTATTAAACCCAAGTTCTTCAAATAAACAATTATAGTAATGTGCCTTACAAATAAAAACTATATCATTTGAGGCTTTGTCTGCTGTACCAGTACATATTGGTCATGTAACCTATCCAGTTCAGTTACTACTTCTGGATCATTAAATACAGAGTGATAACGTGTTTTCATAGTACCTTTAAGTTTTCGAATACGAGATTTTATCAACCATCGTATGGCTTTCAGCAATTCAGACAAAGTGTCTGGTTCTACGTCTTCATGTTTAGCCCATCGTCTGGCATAATCTTCGACAGAATCCATAACTAAACTGAAATCTCACGCCAATTAAAGGAACGGGCTTCCCGGTATTTAGGGCCCCTTAAAATAAGATTTTTGAGGGTTTCATTTTCAACAATAGAAACGTCGCCGGTAATGACATGCCCGATAGTATTGTATTTGAAAGGAAATGAAGCACATGAACATGTGACAGTGTTGTGTAGAAGATTGTTGATGTCTAGGCACTGCAAAACCTGTTTGTAATTGAATAGCTTGGATGCGATGCTAGGTGTATAGCTATATGAAATGCAAGGCGTGGTCTTCAGTTTAAAATATGGTGGAATACAGGACTGAATTTTTTGGTGATTTAGAACATTGCCAATGTTTAAAGCGTCTACGCCTTTATTTGTAAATTTAAGTTTAAGGAAAAGACGTTTCTGTTCAGAACAGTCATCGTTTGTAACGCGTGCAGGTTTAAACAGTCTGTGATTAGGTATATAAAATATTTGTTCAGGAAAATGTGGAATTGGCGTTTTTGCTGGTTATTTTGTTATACATATATTGATTGAACTCGTCGTCAACGCCTTTAGCCACATTTGCACTCTTTTTCCTAGAATGGTCAAATCCACTGTCTGAATTCAGAAGTATGATTTAGTATAAGACTTTTACAATAATTTTACATTCAATATTAATTTGATTATTACTCGGTTGTGACAGAATACCCTACTATTTATTGATTTGGGCTATTCTAAATGTGACCACAGGGTTTGATGAGTTAAGTCAA
Organism: Atrina japonica; assembly: GCA_030159075.1. NCBI lineage: Eukaryota > Metazoa > Mollusca > Bivalvia > Pterioida > Pinnidae > Atrina > Atrina japonica. The sequence continues at coordinate 469,051 of BROG01000483.1, read as the reverse complement.
AATCATTTTTGTTCAACTGATCAGGTAGCTACCATAAACATAATTCTAAATGAAAATTAAATGTTGATACTAAATGTGTCAATCTGTGAAAGAACACCTTTGATTGGTCTCTGGCTACCATTTTAATGTTAAATACCAAAGCTATAATGCTCAAGACGATCATTTCTGTCAATTAGATTTCATCAGTTGAGCTCCAATTAACAGAGATGAAAGTCTTTAGCCTTTTTGATGAGAAATATCAAAAAATAAGTATCCTTAATTGTTTTGATATGCTTAAAACAACATTTTTTGTTTGACAGACAAGGGGGTGACATATACTTTCTGTAGCTACTCACTTTCATTCCCGAATTAAGAATCCATTTTCTAAAGGAAAAGTGGTATATTACAATGCCAAATGATAGATTTAAATGCCTTGCCAAATATATATATATATATATATATATATATATATATATATATATATATATATATAATATATATATATATATATATATATATATATATATATATATATATATACATACATACATACATACAGTATATTACTATGCAGAAGGGAAGAAGCATTTTATGATAGATTTATTTGACACGGGAATAAACAAAAATATTTATGTATACTAGATTGAAATAGAGAACACGGTATTAATCGATTGATATTTTGCATGCGATGTGGAGTTTTGTGAGGAATCCAATTACTAGAAGCACCAGGTTGACTCCAGATGAATAAAAGCACTACAGTCTCTTAATATGAAGTTTGAAAGATATTACAGTATCAGTCATTAGTGCAAAACATATAATCTTTGTAAAATTGATAAAGTTATCAATTATAAAACTGTCTCTATATACTCTCTTTTTTTTGCTCACCTGAACCGAAGAGCAAGTAAGCAGGTATTGCTATAAGCCAAAGGTCCGGCGTCGTCCAGCGTCCGTGGTCCGTCTGTTAACTTTTGCATTCAAACATCATCTTCTCAAGAACCAGTGGGTCAATTTTAACCAAAAAAAAGGGATAGAACCATAAGAGCCCTGAAAGGGGCCAAAAAGGACCAAAACTTGGTATATCTTTAAAAAATCTTCTTCTTATGAAGTGATCAGATGAGTTTCAGATTTTGTATGCATGGTTAATATCTGAAAGTTTGTGAAAGAAAATGAAACCTGTCCATAACCGAGCCACTGGGGGTGCTTCAGTAACACAGGGTATATTTGTATTACAAATTGTTCAATAACTTGAAACTGATCGACTTTTTGTATACAAAGATATATGAGAAAGTTGTTAGGAATTACCTGAGGATCATTTTGACAAAATTTCAAGGTAATGGGATCAAAGGTCAAAGGTACTTAAATAAATAGGAAATTTAAGTTTTTTGTGAAAGTTTCAACATTTTTGACTACTTATCCAGAACCATTGGACCAATTTAAACCAAACTTGACAGGAAGTATAACAATGTAAAGCTGCATAAAGTTTGCGGATGAAAAGGGGCTAGGACCAAACATGGCTGTCATGGCTAAATATAGAACGAATGAGTTTTTTATTTCATACATGTATCTCCAAAATTATTAAAGCTAAAGAAGAAACCGTTACCTTAAAATGAGCAGCTTGCAAAAATCTACAAATACTGGTATTTCATTTTGGTGGAGATTGTCGGGTCAACCCTAATGTGAGTTATTTCCCCTTTTTTGTGACTTTTTCATGTTTTTGATAGTTTTGTCCTATTATCTTGAAAAGTATAATAGATAAAAGTGAAAGAAGCAAAAATGTTCAGCATGCAAAGATCTACGAAAATGTCAAAAGGGGCGATATTGTCAGGTTGCCCATTATTGGAGTTTTTTAACCCTTTTTAACCCTTTAAGTGTATTTTTCATGTTTTTGACAGTTTTGTCCTATTATCTTATCTAATAGCTAGAACCAAAAATGTTCAGCACACAAAGATGTACTAAAAAGTTAATTGGACCGAAATTGTCAGGTTGCCCATTATGCGAGTTATTTTCCCTTTTTGTGAATTTTTCATGCTTTGATGTTTTTTGACATTATCTTGAAAAGTATAATAGGTAGAGTAAAAGTGAAAGAAGCAAAAATGTTCAGCATGCAAAGATCGACAAAAAGTCGATATGACCGAAATTGTCAGGTTACCTTTATGTGAGTTATTTTTAATTGGTTTTTTCATGTTTTATTGCGATTTTGTCTTAATATCTTTAAAAGTATAACAGGTAAACAGAACGTGAAGTAAGCAAAAAATTCTCAGCATGCAAAGATCTACGAAAAAAAGTCAAGAGGGTCGAAATTGTCAGGTTGCCCCATTCGGAGTAATTTCCCTTTTAAGTGGATTTTTCATGTTTTTGGCAGTTTTGTCTTAATATCTTTAAAAGTATAACAGATAGAGAGAAAGTGCAATGTTGACCAGTTATGCCAGGTGAGCGACTTAAGGCCCCGTGGGCCTCTTGGTAGCGATTTTATCTTTTACACATTTTTTATGTTTTCTGCAATGTTGACTAATTATGCCAGGTGAGCGACTAAAGACCCCTTGGGTCTCTTGTTTAGTATGTTAGGTGAGATATCGGACAGCTCAATGAAATAGTGAACATTATAATGTTTGTTTGTTTGTGTATATCAGAAATAAAACATAGATTATATTATTTCCAGCTCTTGTTTGGCCGGTAGAAGTTTCCTCATACTGACCACATTCTTATTTTCTTTTTTCATGTACATTGTATAAATAGTGAAAAATGAAAACGTAGAACACCGCTACAGTTAGGTAGAATGTGAACTCCACTAAGTGAGTTCACTTAGATAAAGTTGAGGAAAGCTTAGATAAATGGTATTGTCCCGGTCCGGTTAAGAATATTGCTTGGGGTTAGGTTTACATTCCTCATCTCGTACAAAACTTACACATGGTGTTTAGATGACGTTATATAACCACTGGTACTTCTTCATTTTTACACCTCGGCACATCCTATACTTAAAACGAAGTATTAGTATTGTACACGTCTTTGCAAAATAATTGAACCTGTACTGGTCGGTCTATTTACAATGCTGTAGTTCAGAAGATTGGTTGAGGTCGGGTTGCTTAAGGATGTAAAATATCGTCGTGAGGTAAACTATGTAATCTTTGATTTATACCATATGTTTTTCAAACTTATGTCCTAACAAGAGTTATACTTCTTGATAACTACATACACCATCAAATTCCTTCTTCTTGACCGTTTAGGACACATACAGATATTGCACTTAACTATACCGGTAGCTAGTAGAAGATCTCTGATTTTTCTTCTTGTATTAAACAAGAGCTATGCTCCTTGAAAAAAAAATGGCAACTCTCTTCGTTTTTTTTATATCAATTTGAGTAGTTTTGTGGGATTTTTTTTCATGTTTTTGCATATTTGTCAAGAATCCATTATATACAAGCCGAGTTTGTTTTTTGGTTGTTGACATCGACTGATTTCTAAGCACATTACATGTATCCGTTGTTTATCTGTATCGGTCATTCCAATCATTACTTTGTTGATTTTTCATACGTATGCTATATAATCAATAATATTTTCTATCTACTTAGCTAACCTATTATCTGAGTCTGTGAAAAAATAAGACAGAATTTTATCTTTGCAGAAAATCTCAGAATTTTGTTTTGATTTGTTTTATCATGGGTTGTTATGTAATAAGTTTATCAATGCAGGTACATGTAAATTGTTATGAGAAATTGAAATGTTTAAAGAAGTGGTAGACGTGACTTAATTGTCTTGTATATATGGCAATGTATCTTTTTTTTAATTTTACATTGCCTTTCTTTCAGAAATATGTTTTCTTAATTGGAAGTAGTTTAGTTTGAATCCAAGGATTATTTTGTCAAAATAACAACCCATTTCAGTACTTTCAGTACTTTGATTTCTGGTTATTTCTGATCAAGCGCAATAAAACTTAATTTATATTTTGTGAATTTTGTTTAAAATGAGAAAATCATGTTTTTGTTACATGTGCAAACGAGGCGTTTTGTTCTGAAGATTTTGATCAAATGATATTTGTATACTACATATTAAATTGTTTCTACAAATTAAACTTTTAAAAGTTGATACATAATCGGAGATAACTGCAAAGTAAAATATTCCATACATAAACATTTTACAGACTCAGATGAACAACTTACATGGTCTTCTAGGTGAAGCCAATGTACACCATGTTCGACAACGTCTGACAGAAAATGAAAATTAACATATAGTACTGGATTGTTTTATTTTGAAGAATACTTCAACAAATTATTTAGAACAGACAACACAGGTCAGTTCTCTCCCATCCACATAAGGCGTACACGGCAAGGAGCCACACGTTGCTTCCACCATGTAAAACAATGCCCCATCATGATTGGGAGAGGACCCAACAACTTGTTGTGGTTTTTTATCCACACATACATACTCCGTTGCTGCTGCATGGTTGTGGTAACCGGCCATTAAGTAGCCACTGTACTCCACTGTCCAACCTTTTGTACAATTCGTTTTAGCTGAAAGATAGAAATTAATTTTTAGAGACAATGAAACTATACCCATGTCATTATAACGATTACAACTCTTAACTGGATGGAATGCATCTAACCATAATATTAACATGTAGTGCATGAGAACAAGTGATTCACTACAGCAAGTAATTGATTAAAGCCATCACCTTGTTAATTAAGAAAAGTTATTTATGGTTACCTGGTATCGTGTATACGCCATCACCTTGTTAATTAAGAAAAGTTATTCATGGTTACCTGGTATCGTGTATACGTCATCACCTTGTTAATTAAGAAAAGTTATTCATGGTTACCTGGTATCGTGTATACGTCATCACCTTGTTAATTAAGAAAAGTTATTTATGGTTACCTGGTATCGTGTATACGCCATCACCTTGTTAATTAAGAAAAGTTATTCATGGTTACCTGGTATCGTGTATACGTCATCACCTTGTTAATTAAGAAAAGTTATTCATGGTTACCTGGTATCGTGTATACATCATCACCTTGTTAATTAAGAAAAGTTATTCATGGTTACCTGGTATCGTGTATACGTCATCACCTTGTTAATTAAGAAAAGTTATTCATGGTTACCTGGTATCGTGTATACGTCATCACCTTGTTAATTAAGAAAAGTTATTTATGGTTACCTGGTATCGTGTATACGCCATCACCTTGTTAATTAAGAAAAGTAATTCATGTTACCTGGTATCATGTATACACTGGATCTTCCTTTTGTTCTACACACAGCACAAGGGACATCATGATCATGTAAATTGCTTGATCCAGGGAACTTAGAACCAGTCTCATACTCTGCACCATAAACATAGTTTTTGTAACCCTCATGTCCATCTGTATAACTTCTCCATTGTGGATCGCTTGGAAGACAGAGGTGGTTAACTGCTGCCCCTTTGTGTACGTGGTTAGACCCTCCAGCATAACCTTAAATAAGAGAGAGATTTCGCTTGTCAATATCCAGTGAAAATAGAAACTGACCATTTCCAATTTATGTTCTGTTGAGCAGATACTTACATACTATGAAAAATTATCATTAACATTTAGATTTAACGATATAATTTAATCCTGTTAAATATATTCTACATTTCGGCCATAATTCTATGGACAATTGATCCCAGAAGTGTAAAGAAAATCAGGTTTTAATTCCATGAGGATAAAGTCTGATGTAAAAATCTAAACCATTTCACTTTCACATATGATGTACAGAGGTAATGATACCCTAATTATTAGAAAGAAATAAAATGTATGTACCCGAATAAAGTAGTTCAGTTCCATTGCTAAGACAAGTTGTACGCCCCCATCTGGTATACACGGCTCCAATGTTTTCTGAAATATACATGTATATAAATGTATTGTCAGTGTATCTTCTACTTTCTGTAGTAGCTAAGCACTTCTATATGTTACAAAGATTTCAAGGCGACAGAACATTTCAAAATTTGAAATTAAATTGTTTTCCTGCAGGTTGTACCACCAAGCCATTACGTATCCTTTAGTATAGTCGATGGAATTCTTCTGCTGATCAAAATAACACACTTGTAAAACAATTAACAATATTTTGCATAATAGTTTCGAAGCTGTTTATTCAGTTTATATTTCACAAATATACAAGTAACGTACCATTTACAGTTCCATTAAAGCATGTTCTACTCTGCAAGTTTTTCTCCAAAATTTCCAGTCGATTACGGATCTCAACTATTAGTTTTTTGTCCTTAGGATGAATGTCACGTTCCTCTCTTGTTAGATTCATGGCGGATACAATAGTAAAAAGCATCAGCAGTGTCAGAAATACAGATGTCATCCTCATGGTGGTGGTTACAATTGTTGACGTACACTTGATGGCTTACTATTAGCATATTGAAAACTTTTCAAACAGACTTGTTTATCTATGTTTTCAGTAGGCGTGTATGTCATGCAAACAAGTGATTATTTTGGTATGAAATTTCATACATGTAACAGCATATCATCCTTTAATTTCGCACATGTTTCCATGATTTGACTGTTCTGATTGAACGGTAAAAGTGAAGTAGGTCTAGTTTGAAATAACTTATTTCATTGATGTAAATAAATATTTTATGCTACAAAAATGTACCAAAAGACATGGTTTTAATTCCTTCCAGAAGCCCTAAAAAATTCATAAAAAAAATCCTCACGTTTCATTTCTAATAAGTCTAGGTTATAATATTGGAAGGATTTTATTCCTCGGCCTTCTGTTTGTGAGTTGTATTCTAAGCCACCACTAATTATCCTAAATATATCCTACTTCTTGGCCAACACTCTTAACATCGATCCACTATTAATGTCGACACAAAGTTGCCCCATTCCAAGAGTGATCAATCTTAAACACATCAACACTTATACACCATTCTCATATATATTTATATATTTATTTCTAATAAGTCGTTGAATTCCAAGCCACCACTATGTAACCTAAATATAACCTGCTTCTTGGCAAACACTCTTAAAACTGATCTGCAATAAATATCAACACACAGTTGCCCTATTCCAAGAGTGATAAATCTGAAACACATCAACACTTATACACCATTCTTATATATATTTATTTGTATATTAAGTGACATCTCATTTTAATTCAGACAACTTAACAAAAATATTAAGTTGAACCTAACTGTGGATACTTAAAAATTCTAAACAGCTTTTAGAAAATTTGAAGGCACATAATTTTTCTCGAATTCACAGTATCAAAACTTATGATTTCTCAACTCTTTACACTACTATTCCACATAAAAAATTAAAAGAAAGGCTTTTTAGCATCATAGACAACTGCTTTTTTACTAAAGGTGGTACCCGAAAATTTAAATATCTAGTGATTGGCTATCAGGATACTTATTTCGTCAAAGACCACTCTGATTCTACACATAAATATACTGAAGTTGATATAAAAAACATGCTGGAATTTCTAATAGACAATATATTTTGTAATGTTCGGAGACGTGGTCTTTCAACAAACTGTCGGCATTCCTATGGGAACCAATTGTGCTCCTTTATTGGCCGACCTGTTCCTTTATTCATACGAAGCAGACTTCATTCAGAAACTGCTGAATCAAAAGAAGAAAAAGTTAGCGGTGTCCTTTAATTTGACATTTAGATATATCGACGACGTTTTGTCAATTAATAATGACAATTTTCATACATATGTCAATGCGATATATCCCAGCGAACTAGAAATTAAAGATACAACAGAATCAAGTACACACGCTTCATACTTAGACATTTTACTTAACATCAACACAGACGGGAAATTAGCAACCAAGCTATACGATAAACGCGACGATTTCGGCTTTCCCATCGTAAATTTTCCACATTTAAGTAGTAATATACCTCACTCACCTGCATATGGAGTTTATATTTCACAAATGATCCGATATGCCAGGGCGTGCACAACATATGAAGATTTCATATACAGGGGTAAACTACTCACTGACAAATTATTGACACAGGGATATCGAAAACCGCGTTTAATGTCAACGTTCCGCAAATTTTATGGTCGGTATGGTAGTCTTGTTTGCGACTACTCTGTTTCACTAAGTGAAATGTTGAGTTGCCTTTTCGTTGGCGGTTGTTGAGACGTCTGTACCAATTGTGACGAGGATACACTCCTCACGTGTTTCATTGGAGTTGACTGTGGACTCTCACGGCGGGTGTGACCGGTCGACAGGGGATGCTTACTCCTCCATGGCACCTGATCCCACCTCTTGGTTTCCAGAGGTCCGTGTTTGTCCATTTTTACCGGATTTGTATCTATGTCCTGGACATCCTATTGATTTATACTTTGGTATCTGAGATTTTTATATTCTAAACTAGTAAAATGTAACCTCGAATATATGCTTGTACTGTACTATAAAGCTGTATTAGGTACGGCAATACAATCTACTGTCAAAAACACAAATATAACTGATTTACAATTATTTACTAACGTGCCCATGACAAGGTATCAAAATTTAACATAAAATGTCCTGGTTTTGTGATCTGAACCCGGTTAGCCATTGCCATATCTCAGAATACAGAAGGTGAATTGCTCCGGTACTTATAAAATGGTTAAGTCGTCTAGATTCCAATTGCAGTCTTAAGTAGGGTTCTCTCTCATCTAGGCTCCGTGGCACCTGATCCTATCTCTGGCTTTTACTATGTGACCAGTCTCAGTAAGGATCTTCTCTCTGTCATCTAGGCTCCGTGGCACCTGATCCTATCTCTGGGTTTTACTGTGTGACCAGTCTCAGTAAGGTTCTTCTTTCTCTCATCTAAGCTCCGTGTGACCTGACCTATCTCTGGCTTTTACTGTGAGACCAGTCTCAATAAGGTTCTTCTTTCCTTCTCTCATCTAGGCTCCGTGACACCTGACCTATCTCTGGGTTTTACTGTGACCAGTCTCAGTAAGGTTCTCCTTTCTCATCTAGGCTCCGTGGCACCTAATCCTATCTCTGGCTTTTACTATGTGACCAGTTTCACTAGGGTTCTTCTCTCTTTCATCTAGGCTCCGTGGCACCTGACCTATCTCTAGCTTTTACTATGTGACCAGTCTCGGTAAGGTTCTTCTTTCGCATCTAGGCTCCATGGGACCAGATTTTATCTCTGGAATTTACTATGTGACCAACCTCTTTAGGGTTCTTTCTCATCTAGGCTCCGTGGGACCTGACCTATATCTAGGTTTTACTATGTGACCAGCTTCAGTACTAGTTGGGGAGCAAGGTGGACTTTAATCATAATATTGAGTACAAAAGGTTTGAGTGCTCATTTCTATAGTAAATGTCCTAATAAGGAAGAATCAGACGTCTTAAGCTGCCGAGTCCTGGGGTTCGGTCACCAGGGGGACCAGCAGTTGACCAAAAAGTACTTTTAAAAAATGATTCGAGTACAACATCCTTTTCAAAGTACATTCATTCGGATTATCACTCTAAGTAAGACATCAAAATGTGTGATGTTTCTTATAAAGACGCATACTAGTTAATGGCTAATTAGGGATTTATTCACACTTTTGATTACATTCAATATTCATGTTGCATGTCATCATTTAATGGCCCCTTGACATCATATCCACAACTTAAGACGTGATTTTCCCTGGAGTTTGTATTTAAGATGGGGGCATTTGGGACTTGGGGTATCAGGTTTGTTTGTTTATTGTTGTTTAACGTCCCATTCAAAAATCTTTCACTCATATGCCGGTGAAGGGCTTCAAATTTTGGCCTATGCTCGACACTTAGGGCCATTGAGCAGTGAGGGTCCTACTGTGACATGGGACTTCGATTTTTACTGTCTCATCCGAAGGACAGGAAACCTACCTGCCACCGACTGGATTCGAACTCACGACCTCACGATCAAGAGTCGAGCACGATACCGACTGAGCCAGGCCGGCTCTGGGGTATCAGGAAGCTCAAAACTGCATTTATGAAAAGGACAGAGTACATCAATTAAAACTGGAAATATGGATAAAACGTTACTCCAAAAGAATTAAAGTTGAATTTAAGACACTAAAATGTATGGCATTACTAATTAAGACCCACCCCAATGAACGACCAATAAACGATTTATTCATACTTTTGTGTACATCCAAATTTCTAGTTGCATATGATCATTTAATGATATCTGATATTATATCCTCAACTTAAGACGTGATTTTCCCTGGGGTTTGTATTTAAGATGGGAGGGGGTCATTTGGGACCTGAGGTACCAGGAAGCTTAAAACTGTATTCATCAAAAGGACAGAATACACTTATTATAATTGGAAATATGGGTTAAACATTACTCCAAATACATTAAAATTAAATTAAAAACACTAAAATGTATGGCATTACTAATTAAGACGTACATTTATAAACGACCAATTAACGTTTTACTCATATTTTTGAGTAAATCTACATAAATATGATCATTTAATGCTATCTAACATCATGTCCTCAATTTAAGATAAGTTTTTCCTAGGGGTTGTATTTAAGACGGTTATCTGAACTCGCCTTTTATAGCGGAACTGCGAGCCGATTTCTACTGATAATATATAACAAAAATGTCTGCCTATGGAATAATAAGTCGGGTGTTTCAAAAGCATTTTAATTTGTTTTTCGAATTCAAAACTTGTTTAAAACGTACAATGACAGCTGTAAGACGTCTGATTCCTTCCTTATTAGGACATTTACAATAGAATCAAGTACCCAAACCTTTTGTACTCAATATTATGATTTAAGTCCACCTGGCTCCCCAACTGTACGGTTCTTTTTCATCTAGGCTCCGTGGGACCTAATCTACTATGCGACCAGTCTCAGTAGGGTTCTTTCTCATCTAGGCTCCGTTGGACCTGACCTATCTTTGGGTTTTACTGTGATCAGTATCTGTAGGGTTCTTGAGCCGACCTGGCTCAGACGGTCATCTAGGCCCTTGGGCACCTGGTCCTACCAGTGGAAATTCCAGAAGTCGGTTTGTAAACTATATATAGTTTTTGTACATTGCCTTGTGAACTTCGCCACTGTTTACATTGCAATGTCTAGTTTTTAAACGTGAAAGAAACCGAGTGTGGACACCTCTAATTTTTAAACGGTGTTTTACTACGCTATCAGTAATTTTAAGTTTTGAGGTGGTGTCAATTGGAGAAGAAGCCCCGATTACAATATACCCTTGAGAAGACATTTTCCAAGTAAACTGGCAAATTTCTTATAAAAATTTCCTTGGCCGACTGGTTGCAAGAGATCCCTAGACACATCAAACGTTTAATAATGAAATGATTTATTTCACCTCGCATGTAACAGAAAACAAATGAACACCGTTAATTTTGACACATTTTATTATTTTTTTATTTCTTGCTTTTTCAAAATTTTTATCTTTCATAAAAATATTCTCTGTACAATTTATTACAAAGGAGGCTGTACAGATCTGTCAACAATAAAGATACAAATATCAGTTTAATACAACAACATCAAAATACTGGTTCTGTGTGGGGTCACGTCCAACCACAAATATTCATGTACCAGTAAAAATAGTTTTTGTTTCAGTATGTGTACATTATTAAGAACACAATCGAGTTCCAAACTGAACGCTGTAAATCTCGATACTTAGTATCAATTTTGCATCCTACATTCTTGCTGGTTATGTAGGTACCGAATTCCTTACACTGGTAAAACGCGATGATATACCTCAACTCGAGCGCAAAGTCTGCCGCAATGTGTGGAAAGAACAGCATTTGATAGATTGAAACAGAATACTAATGTTTGATTGTAAAATGTAACTCTGACTACAAAACCTATATGAAATAATTATATGAAGTCGAAATGTAGAAAGTCTGCTAGGTCAATGACCGTCAAAATGAACTATAGAATCAGGTGATATTGTATATGCTCTCCTTTAAAGTATACAGAACAAAAAAAAAACATATGATGAAGTACTTTCAACCATCTGTCCCCGTCACAAAATGATTATGACAAAAATGAACATGAGACTATGCCAGTCATCCGATTTCTTTGATGGACAATAGCGCGAGGAAGAAACCAATTGTACCAGGAACATTAACATGGAAACATGAAGAATGTATAACTCCGTAAGAGGAGTAACGTTTGACCTTTCTGAACCTTCTATACAAGATTGTTCATGAAAAGCATTTAAAGTATGACAAAATGTCTTATGATGACACTAGATGTGACTCGAGTAGCAGATAAGTGTAAAATACAGAATTGTGTAATAACATTTAAAGCTAATGTCACTCCTTGGAAGACATCTTGAGACACGGGTACAGGGCATTACGTATCTTTACATTTTCAATCAAATCCGATTAGACCCTCTAGCTACAGTCCAACATTTAGGATACTTTTTGACCAAAATACATCTTGAAAGACACAACCATTACTGACAAGGAAAGATTGCCAAGATCAAATAAGTTTTTGCAATTGACGATGAATTGTTTATGAAGTAAAACACGAACCAAAAGCTTTATGGACGGAATACAAACTAGGCAAAAACTTATCAAGTTTAAAACTGAACTTTGCTGCATAATAAGGTCTCCCTTCATTTACAGTGTAATTCCATGTTTTGGTATACAGACCCCTAGTTACATTGGCAAGGAAGATATTTTACTATTTTTTTTTTATCCCGGTCTTCAAGAACGGGGAAAAACGAAAATAGTAAAATACCTTCTTCGTTGCTGCTGTAATTAACAGATCCCTACATTAACTCTCATCAGAATAAGTTTGTATGTACAAGTATACAAACTAGGAAAGTAGATCAGATTTGAGAATTTTCAAATATAGTATGGTGCATGAGACAAAGTGTAAGAGATTTGGCATGAAGAACTTCTATTGACAGGCAATTTTTAGATATGAGCAGAAATGGGAAGGAGGGGACTATTCATACTGGCTTCATTTGATGACAAAGTAAATGTTTTAGGCCTTTTCTAAATATTGCAATGTCAAATATCATAATATGTGATATATGACAAAATAATGATATATAAAAAAGGCTGTAACACAGGTGTGTATGAACTGAAACAAGATTACCGTAAACAGTACATAATACGTCCATCATGAATAAATTGTGAGAAGAATCTCTCTGTGTAAAAATGTCGGTATGTGTTAGGAAATATGAAGATGGTGGACCTTCAAGGACTTTTAACTACTAGTATATGGTAACATTCTCTTTAGTGGAGAGTCAGATATGCTCCCGACAAAAGAAACTGGCAGACTTCCACTGTGACCTCGACCTTTAAGATATGACCTTGGGTCTAAAGATGGGCATATAAAATGCTTGATTTAACTCTAACCAATAATATCTTTGGAATGAAGACATCTGAAATATAGGAAGGGAAGAGTTGTATTTAAAAATATAAACTATTACTGTAAACATTTTATAACACTCCATAAAGAAGGGGGCAAGTAGCACCAAATATGACCTTGTCTGAGATGCTGTCATACCAAACGTGTATCAAGTTTTATCAAATTCATCTAATAAATTTAGACACTAGAGTGCTGAATAAGAAAATGAAACACAACAAAGGACAATAACTCTGTAAATAAAGGGGGAATTGCCACCAAACATGAACGTGCCCAAGACATTACCCATACTAAATACTTGTATCAAGTTTCAAGAAATTATTTTTAGAAATGTACTGACACAGAAAATTTAACAAAAGAAAGGACAATAACTCTGTGAAATAAGATGTCAAATAGCCCTAAATGCAAATTTGTCCAAGTTATTCTGTTGGAAAGTATAGAAACTAGAGTGCTCAAAGTGTAACTCATGTGCAGGACAAACGCTTTAACTGACAAATTCTGCCAATGTTTGACAAAGCCCGATATATGCAGACCAGAAAACATCAAACTTATTTACCCATTTGTCAAAAAGTTCCTAATTTTCCTTTGCAGAAGAAAAAATAATCTATAATCTGATTTTGCTTTGATAACTATATATTGTACCAATAATTCATCGGAGGTGATAATTACTTGACCATAATTGGCCCAATACAGCATTATATAAAGTTTTAAATTATTCACACTTGCGACCCAAGTTAGTGACCAGTTTCATAACTCCTGTGAATATTAAATTCATTTTCAAGATAGAATGACTTAGTAACAAATTATCCATTTCCAGCAATCCTAAACATAGATGATCATATGAAACACAAAAAATTAGGCCTATCCATCAAAATCCTGCTTCTATGTGCAATTTAAAACATAATTCTTTAAGATAGTTAACTACATGTATTTTTAAAAACTTGATCAGTATTTTGTTGATTTGTAGCAAATCACTGTATCACAATAGACAAAAGCTAATCTAAACCGACAGAAATACACAAAACCTTTTATCAAATTTTCTTGTTCAACTCCTGTTAAAACTAATAATAACAGCTTGAGCCCAATGTGAATCTGGTAAAATCGCTTAAAAATTTGAAAAATTTTCTTACAGACAGGAGAAAATTATAACCAACAGGAAAAATATATGACCTAGGCCTCAAAATCAAATGATCCGAGACAAATATAAACTGGTGTGACGAGATACAGCAGTAACAATCAGTGAATAGTATGACGGTAACATTTGACATACAAAACTTCAAACAACACAAAAAAAAAATAAAAAAAAATCATTGTTTGCTGAGTAAATATTGATGACCATTGAAAAAATTGTAAATAGCAGCAGCAGCAGCAGCACTTGATTGAGCAAATACATACAAACCCCAACACTTTCTTTCCATCTTCTTATGAAAATGAAGTACAGTTAAGTGATACACTCAAATCATGTGTTCTAATACATACTGATAATTTTCATTAAACTGTAGTTTTGCAAGAGATATTCCCCTTTAGTGGCTGTATTGTATAACAATAGATATATTTTCCTGCATAATTCAACCACATTCTGCATCAGAAATATTTCCGTGTATAAATACAGTGAAAACACGCTGCTTTGCCAATAATATTGATTTCAGGTCTTGATTAATCTAATTAATTTGATTTTGATAAAAATTTCTGATCTTCCTCTGAGTAATACAATGTAAACAACTTTGGTTTCAGACAGGTCTACCAAAATGAAGTGACATATCCTGGTTCTGTCGAAAACCCAAATAATTTGGTCTACTTTCCAAAAATATGTTGTATAGATAACACATATTGCCTTGCATGGACTCCATACAATACTGCAGCTCTAGTTATTTTTTGTGTCAACAAGTAGCTTGTCACCCCTGTTATGATTTAATTTAGATTTGCTGGGTTTGTAAACATGTGCCAATTTAGCTTGGCAGACCTACACGTGCACCTGAAGAATAAAACTGAGCAAGCTGACAAAGGGAAGCAACTCTTGCAAATTTACTTTGAGTGGAAACTATTTATAGCTCAATAACATTTTTTCTTTTGATTACATGTATACAGATTATGTGAAAGGTAGACCATTTTTTTCTTGACCACAGATTTTTTATGATCACTTTTACTAACATATCAGGTTTCATTGTAATATTACATCAAAATCAAACATCACCCCCCAACTTGAACTTAAGCCTGAACTAGGACATAATATATACAGTAGAACTTCAATGAGTTGAACTTCAAAGAATGAATTTTCTCAAAGTTTTGAAATATTGGCAAAGTCCCAAATAATTTTGCTATTAAATGCTATTTATTAACATTTTATAAATTGAAATCTTATGAACTGAATTTCTCGAGGTTTTGAGTAAATTTTTGGGTCCATTTTATAAAAACAATGAAAATTCCTATAAATAATTCGAAGTCAAAATTTACTTGTGTCAAAAATCGCTCCGGTAATTCTTCTCCTTCTCATAAACATGCAATGATTTAATTTTGCAGAAAATTAACTTAATTTCAATCTTAACTATTAATCATAATGACAGTATATGTCTTAAATGGTTTTGAAGCAGTCATATACACCTTTTAAAACCTCTGAAACTAAAAAAAAAAACCTATAATTCTTAGTTACCATCCACTGGTCTAAGTCCAAATGTTTCAAATTTTTCTAGGTCGTCCCTTGAACTTCAACTCATCTAAGTTTTACTGTATATGGATGGCTGATAGGCCACACACAGATTGACAAAATTTATGTTCCCAACATTTGCTGGTGAAGAATAACATTGTGGATAAAACATATAGACAATTCTACACACATCATCATATTACCACTGTACAGAGAAAACTAGGTGTTAAATACCAACAGAGATTTTCTCAAGTTTTCATTTTACCTCAAAATGCAGGTATCATTTTGACAAATGCAATACAGTACAAATATATCCATGATTGCTAGTCATAAGAAGGGTTATACCTGTCTGAAGAAAACAAAAGGTTCAATTTTTGTTTTTTCATAATGGCAGTAAAACTTTTTCTCGTTATGTTGCCAAATACAAAGATTTCATGATAAAACATAAGACCCAGAATTCTAGAACTCCAGATAACTTATCAACAACTTTTTTACATAAAAACATCCGATATTGCACAAAGACAGCTTATATTGACATTCTATATCACTGACGACCATTTTCACATGTACTCTGACCTGAACTAGCAAAGTTATCCACAGTCACTAAACCAGATTCAGAAAGTTATCAAAGGAATAGAAGTTATCAAAATAGTTGTTTTTTGGTTTGTTTTGAAAATTTCAATTATTATTTTATACAAATATAAAAAATCCCAGGTTGAAAATAAACTTGAAAAGATACTGAATATGAACAAGGGGTGAGTTAACCTTGGTATTCTTACGCAGACGGCAGGAATATCAATCGTCTGCGTATTTCATTTATTCTAGGCAATATGTGCCCCATATGTTAAAATTTTCTATGGCAATATATCTTTTTAGCCTATTTTATCAAAGATTCGGTCTAATCTCGGGACATTTTTTTTCATCAAAATGACAACCATTATGCCTTTAAGTTAAACAGAATAAAGCTCGGACTGAAACTGACAGTGTCTGAGCATTTACATTACAGAACACTGATCCAAGTCTGGAAAACAAACTGTTGATGTTACTTTGATGTCATTAATCACTTTGATTTGGGCGAGATATACATGTGAACATGGCCTACATCTACAACATTCTTCCAGTCCATCTTATAAAATGACTTGTAAAACATATTTATAGAAATAGGACTTAAACATCACAGATATATGTGATACATAGAGTATGTCATAATTGACAACTTTGTGTGTCATAATTGACAACACTATGTCACAACTGACAACTCTGTGTCAAAATTGACAACTTTGTATCACAAAACTGACAACTGTGTGTGTTGTAATTGACAACTTTGTATAACACAATTGACAACTTTGTATGTCATTATTGACAACTTTGTATAACAAAATTGATTTTTTAACCAAAATTGACAAGTATGTCTATGTATGTCAAAATTGACATTTTTGTAATACATAACTGACAACTTTGCATAACATGATTGAAAACTTTGTTTGATAAAACTGACATTTTTGTAAGACATAATTGACTGTATACAAAATAAAACACATGACTGCCACTGTCTAACAGGTTAACCTCATCATAACTGTCTTAATCACACAGCACAGGCCCGTTTTATCGAGAGGTTGTAAGTCGTAAGCCATAAGTTATTTGCTTATCCAGAGGTCATAAGCCATAAGTTATTTGCTCTTAAGACAAAACTTAAGACCATCTTATTAATGCCACCCTGAATAATGTCTTAATGCAGATTCACATATTTTCAAATACAATATTGATAGTAGATGAATAATTTTAAAGGGGCATTACCTGTGTATTTTTCAAAAAATTTGTTTTTCATTTTTTACTACTTCAGTTGATTTACAATAACAAAAAAAAAAGAGATATACATAGGCATAAAAATTCTTAAATCCCTATAAATGAAAAATGTGTGGGAAACTTGGGAATGGCACTTTTTCAACTGCAATTAACTCAATGTTACTATTTGTATATCAATACCACACTCAACCTGACCTTATTTTCACAAAATATATAGGGATATAAGTTTCCTTGTGCCTGTGTAAAGTTCTTATATCTTATCGTGCATCAATTACAAGTAGCAAAAATTTGAAATAATGTTTTTGGTCAACACAGTTAATGTCTCTTTAACTGCACATACAAAAATAACTGAGGTCTACACGCTCTCTGTGTGTAGTTATAAAGACCTGATCTGATTTTGTTGTGAGTCACAAGTCGTAAGTCTTTGCAAAACAGTTGCAAGTCGGAAGGACCAAGTCTCAGACTTCGGACCTTTCGTAAAACGGGCCCCAGGAAATCAGTGGACAATTGTACTTGATTAATTTGATTTTGTGAAGTTTTAAAAGTGATCAAGTAAGATTTCGAATATCTGCTAAAGGCAACTATGGTAAAATAGCTCCAAAATCAACTTTTGACAGAACCAGAAACAAGACATTGGTATCTCATTATGATTATATACCTGTATTTTCTCATTACAGTATCTTTAACACCCATACAACACAAAGACGGGTCTATATTATAGGGATGGGACAATCCATGTTGGACATATAGGGGTGACAAGTTTGTTTAGATGTATGTTCTTATATACTCATACTTGTACTTCACCAATGTATTTTCATTTCATCCAAGATTAATTCTAACTCTAGTGATGAAAAATGAACACTGTTCATGTAAGGAATGAAATTAAAAAATAACAATAATAAATAAATGATGGTGAGTCCGATATGACAGAAGTCACTAGTGTGAGAATTAAAATTGCTGAAACCTCATGTCCCTCACAAGAAGATTCACATCCAAGCTTAAACTATAATAAATTGATATGAACATTTATACAGGGCTGTCTCCTTGACGATACCCCTTCAAGTTGCCATGGTAATCTAAAGGTTGACATGACAGCTAAGTATACGAGATACCTTTGTCTGGAATGCAGGAACATGAGAACTGGAGGTAAAAACTTAGTCACCGAATCATCATCATCCTGGTGTGTTTATCCTTTTTTTTTTCTCACATATAAACATCAAAACATTGCAAAGTTCATCTTGTTGAAAAAATTACTACGTTGAAACTCATCATAAAATCTGTACAAAATTTATGTTTGTTCAATGAAAGTTTAATAAAATAGCATGGTTGTAATGACATCACTCGTTCCATATTTGTTGTTTTTAAAATTCTGATTAACCTCCTTCAAAACAGTAGGAAATCCATTGATGAGAAACTACAATGAATTTCCTGATTGCTGCCTTGTAGTTTTTGCTATCATCACAAATAATGCCACAAAAAATGCATTAGCTGAATCCAAAGTAAACAGTCCATCCAGGATTAACTCCCTTGGTGGAACTCTCCAGCTGTCATGATGAAGTCCTAGTCTTTTTTTTTTCTGCTTCATTTCACTAAGACAACAAATAACAAATGGTTGAGATCCGGAACTTGCTGTATTGCAAACATGCCTACAATTAGTTACTCAAATAACAATTAACAAAAAAGTAAACATTTTCTGTAATAATTATCATGTCCAACAGCAATGGCCACTCTCTATAGGAAATAACCAATGTTGGCATGTACATCCGTAAGAATACAGGGGTCAACTAGGACCTAGTCACAAATTGCATCCTTTTTATACATATGTTATCATTTCTCCTTCTTGTAGAAAATAAATAACAAGGTAACAAAAGGCTAAGCTTGGCAGGACACAGACTATGAGAATCCACTGGAGTTCGAGGCAGTCAAAAGATCATTAAACGCTCTCTCACAGTTCTGTTTTAATTCCGCGTAAGACACAACAAGAACACTGTGTTCGTCCCGGGACATCAAACAAATTTTCTCTGGAGAGCCAGCATCCAGCTGTAAATTGGAAAAAAAAAAGGTTGAAGCAGAGTCACCGACAATTGCAAAAGTGTATAAGGCCATTCCATGTTTTTTCTATGCTAAACTTCCACGTGCACTTTGGTTTAGAATATCATACGTCAAAAACACACACAAAATTGGTAATCTGGGAAAGTATGTTCCTTCATTAGCACATGGAATTAAATTTTTTAAGTTTGCAGTTGGTTTGATGCAGACATAGTGCTCAGATAAAATAAAACTAATATAGATCTACCATCAAATTTTCACAATACGTTAGCACTCTGAGGGTACTGTAGCAAACTCAGGTTAGTAGAACCCATTGACTTAACTTAACTCAATAACCTGATGCCATTCATTTCTATCCAATGATCACAATTATAGTTGAAGAGTTTTGTGTTTTTCATCAGGTTGTGTGTTTTTTTCCAGATAGGTAGTTTCGTTTTTTTTTAATTCAGGCTGGACACTTAACATAGAAAAATCTTAGAATGGCCTAATGTAATAATAAACATATTGTATAACACTTATATATCATGATGACTTTATATATGTCACATTTCTAGATACAGGAATTTTTCAACACTCTTTTGGGAATGGGGTCTAGGCCTTTTGAATCGAGAATGTTAGTTACATTGTATTGAAACTGAGGAATCTAGAAAAACATAAAACCATTTGAAAGTAAAAAAAAAAAAAAATTAATTGTCATTTTGGGAAAAAATGCATTGTTTTTGCATTGGGAATGGGGTGAATTTTCACCCTGTATGATACACATGTAGGGTGGAAAATCCCCGAGATATGTTTATGAATACGTGAATTCATGATTTTAATTTTTCCGGTTCCAAGGGATTATATTGTACATCTTCATAGATGTCATGGACATGACCACAGTCAACTCCCTATCTGTAACTACCATGTTCGTTTCTGGATATTTTGTTGTATTGATGTTGTTTTTATAAAGAAACACATCAGTCAATTCTGGCTAAAAAAAAAGAAGTGCAGTAATAGGCAGTTGATAGATGGAATTAAGGCTATTTGAATTCTGCATTAACTCATAATTACAATCCATTTATTAATTTCATTTCAAACAAATTCTTTGAATACAAACTATATTTGATACATAGAGAGTAGATAGTTAGTGTCTTAATATATAAGGTCTACTTGGGCGAGGGTTAAAAATATCACAATGGCGAGACTTGTTAAGTATTTAACAAATATGTAAAATGCTATAGGACGTGCGGCGTCATTCCAACAATACAGTAAGCAATAAGTTCAACGTCACCAAACAAGTTCAGAACATGTGGATGATATCCGTCACTGACCGAATACAGCTGTGGTGTATCCGACAACTGATATGTGACACTTCCGGCTTTAGTTACAGGATGTTTGTGCTGTTGCATCCCAAAATTTTATTTACTAAAAATGGTGAAAAAGGACGAAACTGGTTGATTTGTAGCCTGGCTTTAATAGGGAAAATAAAAGATTTAACACTGCAGCAAAATTTTGAAAAAGGAGTTGTCCCAAAATTTTAGCGACTAACAGTACAGAACATCTACAATCAAATATAATAGGCAGACAGCGGGTCTTGAGGCCTTGACCTTACAGCTAAACCACATTTTTCTTTCTTTGACCAAAAATAAGTGCTTGCTTTCTTATTTAAATCTACTGATAGAAATCCAGTTGATATCAGACATTATTTTAAAAATTCAATTCCAATAAGTCTCACCTTATTTAAACACTGCAAAATGTGAGCCATATCAATCCATGGTGACCCATTTTCATCCACCTGATGAAACAGATAATCTCGAAACAGCTTCAACATGTACCTATCACCTGTCTCTGACCACTGGGGGTCCAAATTGAATCTGAAATGTAGATTTGTCATTAGAATTTAGTACACTTTTACTAATCCTTAGCCCTGTCATTCCCAAGTGTCTAAATACGATTTTCTTTTCTGCTGCTTTAGACTAATCTATTTGTGGTCTAAGGGGATGAAAGGGTCAATAATGATTTGGTCTGGGTCCAAAAAGGACCCGGACTGTCACTTCAGTCCAATTTACACAATACTTGGACTCCAGACAAGAGATGAAGCACTAACAACTGAAGACCTCCCGACTAAATCTGGTTGAGATTTAAGGGACATTAGCTGTGTTTACCCAAAAATATTATTTCTATTTTTTTTTCTACTTTCACTTCTAGTACTTGATGTTTAACAACAAGTAAGAGCTATACACAGGCATAAAAAAATCTTATACACTCCTACACGTTTTGTGAAAATAAGGTCAGGTCCAGTGTGGTATATACATATACAAATCAGTAAGGTTGAGTTAATCAACTGCAACTGGAAAAGAGCCAAATCTGGCAAGCAATTTTCACAAAATATATTGGAATTTAAGAACTGTTATGCCTGTGTATATCTCTTTTTTGTTGCGGATCTATAATTTCCCCATCTCTTTTCTCTCTCTCTCTCTCAATATGTTGTCCCAGATTTGTATACTGTGTAACTCAAAAAATTACAGCGCCCCCTATCCAATATCATTTCTTGAGGGTTTGAAGGCAACGTGTTCATTGGGTCTTGTCACCTCTGTACAAATTGTATCGGCCAATCAGAAACTACTATCAAGTTCAAACTGCACACTCATTACTTCCGTGAAAGATCCACATTTTCAAAATGGACGCTTCTCCAAGCCTTCGGCTGATATAAGATAAATGTGACTTAAAAATTAAAAGACAAACATGATTCTTCCTCCATTACACATGTTTAAAAAAAATTTATAACTCCTCCTACTTTTTGTACCACATGCTAAGATTAACAAATCCCATGATGCTATAGGATAAATAATTTCCGGTTGACACACTTTTGCAGTACATGCATTCTGTCATTTATGGAGCAATTGCAGATCGGCAGAATATAACGACTTTTATTATTCAGGTTTGTATATTTTGTGTTGAATCTTCACTAAAATAAACTTTCACAAAGAACTGATAGAAATAAATAGCTTACTCAGGTCTTTCATTGATGGTTCCCAGTTTGCAAAGAAGTCTGAAGACTCTTCCATTCTCTACTTCCTGTCAACAAGAATTTAAAATGTCAATACAAGTACAAACCATCATATAAGTTTTTATGCCACACAACCATTTTTCAGTTATATAGTGGTGGCAAACGGTGGGGAGACCGTTGGCCTGCTCCAAGCAAACTAGCAAACATTCTCATAAAATCAGCTCAGGTTCTAGCGGGACTTGAACCTGCGCTGACCAGAAGTGAGACACTTCCCAGTTTATGGCAGTCATCAAGTTGAACACTTGGGTTTTCTCAGGGTACTCTGGCTTCCTACCACATCAAAAAAACCAATACGCAAACATCAGGGCCAACGAGAGACATTAATAAAAGTTAACATAACTTGCTTGTCAATCCTGTTAAAATGAATAAAGTTTTAAACTATTTTTTTTAAAGCCCAATGCTCTAACCACTCAGCCCCGAAGGCCCCAACGAGTTAAAGGCATTCTTTCTAAGAATTTCATGAAATCTTAACCATTATTTTTTTTTTTTATCAAATATTGTTTCCATTAACTGTGGTTCTGTCTTTGTCTTTGCAATTCAAAAACAAATTCATTTTCCCCCAAAATTAAACTGAAAAAACATACAGGTCAAAATTTTCAGAATCCATATTACACACATACAATGCAATTCCTTTCTTTGATATAAATTTTTCAAACACTAAAATGAATCCTTATCTTTATCATACTCACTTTAGCCAGTTCATTTTCAATAACATCACTTCTCAGCTGAGCCGAATCTAGCTGCGTGTAGAACCGAGCACCTATCATTGGCATGATATCATTTATGCTTTTGGGTCTGTTTTGATTCGCTAGCAGGTAACTAGATAGAAATGAAAAAAAAAAAATAAACAATGGAATCTCATTATCTCAAAATTCATGGGTACCGCCACATCTGCTTCTAGGTACCCAGAACTCAGGATAACTGAAATTTTCATTCTAATATTTTTCTTTCAAAAAAGAATCAGGACCTTCTGTTCAACTTTTACATAACCAGAATTTCAATGCTCATCCATTTTCGACATAACAATATTCTTCTGTATTTGCAATGACCGTTTGTTTATTGTTTGTTTATTGAATGTCCCACTCAAGAATATTTCACTTATATGGAGACGTCACCAAATGCTGGTCAAGGGCTTCAAATTTTGGCCTATGCTCGGCACTTATGGCCATTTAGCAGTGAGGGTTCTTTAACGAGCTGACACCTACTGTGACATGGGACCTCGGTTTTTACTGTCTCATTGGAAGGACAGGAAACCCAACCTGCCGCCGGTTGGACTCGACCTCACAATCAAGAGTCGAGCACGCTACTGACTGAGCCAGGCCGGCTCATTTGCAATGAAAAAAGAACACTTGTTAATATAAAGGTGACCATTGCAGAAAAGTAATCACACACCATGTAAACAAACTTCCTAATCATGGAGCACAGATGAACAACATGTATTATCA
The DNA here is from genome assembly GCA_030159075.1 of Atrina japonica. Taxonomy (NCBI): domain Eukaryota; kingdom Metazoa; phylum Mollusca; class Bivalvia; order Pterioida; family Pinnidae; genus Atrina; species Atrina japonica. Next base: position 444,797 of record BROG01000483.1, on the reverse strand, counting down.
GACAGCATAGAAAGCTTAGGGCAAATATATGAATTCAAGAACATACGAGGGCAAATATATGAATTCAAGAACATATGACAATGTTCAAGCAACAGCACTAAATTGTTAGCCACAGTAAACTTAGTCCAAAAAACTTGTAATGATTGCGATGGAAATTATCAAAGCACACTTTAATTGACTTTGGCAAAAAGATGAATAATGGTATCATGTATTTTTTGGATCATGTCTAATCAATATACCTGTTTGCTTCAGAGATAGTCAAGACAACACTATATCAAAGACAAACATTACGAACAGCTTGCTTTGGCTTGATTTAATGAGTGACATGACTACCTAAAGATTTTGCCACTTGTCCGTGTTGGGCAGGGAGAGATGTCTAGTGCATGTGTCCTTCTCAAGTTGTCCATATTTCAAATGGCTTTCTAAGTGCCATTACACTTGCACAATCTGACAAAGGTAATCAAATTGAAAGTCCCTAGTCTCTAGTCCATTTACCCTCCATTTAGGCATAGATCTGTGCCAGCAGGAGATGAAAACTCACCTTGGAAAATCTGGGACAATCAGGGATTGAACCAGGGACCTTCATGTTGAAGATCTGGTGTTCTACCAACTGAGCTATTTTGCCCACTTCATTGCAAACAGATATGTAAAATCCATTGAATTAGTAAGATAATCTATCTCACATTTATACCAAAGTGGTCCAAAAAATGTAATTGTTCACATGGTATGTCCTGGCTACCTCTCAAGGTAGCTTTCACTGTTCCCTCAACATAACAAAAAACTCCTCTCTGACATATTGTCCAACCTTTAGCTCCATAATTAAGTAATACATAACATAACTCAATAAAGCATATAACTAATCACACACAACACACCACTAGTAACATTGTAAATGTGTTGAGAAATCACTTTTGAATGAATTAGCCTGAGAGTAGATACTAACACGAAGAAATTCTTCAGATCAGCTGAATAACTTCTGGCTACAAGTTCCATAGAGTTCTGAAAGTTATCTCGCTGTGTCGCCATGACTGTGTTACATGCTAGAGCCAGTACAACTTTACCAAGGTAGAGCAGATCTTCTTGCTGAAATAGAAAAAAAAAAATAAAAATTTCTAATCTTATCAGTATGCCGACACACATACATAAAACTTGAATGGTTAATTCCTCTATTCATTCATTTGTACCATACTTTCACTAAGGGCTGTCGCAACAAGACTTTACACAAATCCCCTGAAGTTAAAATTCCAAGATAGCTAGTCAGAAGGAGTAATCTCCCCAAATGTAAAAAAGAAAAATGGTAATTCTCAAATGAAAAGATAGGATGTCAAAAATGGTAATTCTCACATGTAAAGATAGAAGTTCAGAAATGGCAATTCCCAAAAGTACATTTAAGTGGTTTTCAGGAAAAAATTCTTAATATATAGATGAATAGTTCTCGACAGAAATTCTCTAGATTACTGGTTGGCAACCAGTTTCTCACCAAGAACCAATTCTCACCAGGGCAAAGGTTTCATGAAAAATGTGATGCATTTGAATAAAAAAAAAAAGAAGAAGAAGAAATTTTCAAAACCTACCTGAGCAAAATTTTAGCCCGATAAAAGTCACAAAATCACAAAACCACAGTAATATCCATGTTTCCCATATCATAACATGTTTCAGTGAAAATGATATTTAGCTTGAACTGACCAACCAGTAAAGCTAAGTAGATTAATCTGAACATGACACAATATAATATTTCACACTTGTGTTATCAAACATTTGTACACAGTTCATCTTTCTATTTAAAGAATATATATATATATTTATATATAAATATATATAAATATATATATATATATATATATATAAAACAAAGAAACAGTTAAAAGTGACATGGCTGAATTTGGAAGCATTAAATTTCAAAACCTTCATATAGTTTAATAATTACTTTACGTCTAGCATTATAATTTCAAGGTCAAAGGTGAAGGTCAAGCCAAAAGATGAAGGTCATAGATAGGTAATATTATCCTGTTCTAACACCATGTGAAATTAAATTACAATATGACAATCTAAACGGTTTTTGCAATGAAGAGCTAAACAGACCAGATACACCAAATTGTTTACCCAGAGAGATGGACAAATATCGATTCATAGAGAGCTATTTGCATTGCAATCCAAACAAAAATGGCATTTCCACATAACACCTTTTTTTCATACCATCTTCATTTGCCTATTGCTCTTGTTGTAATATATGATATATATATATATATATACACACACACACACACATATATATATATATATATATATATATATATATATATATATACAGTGAACCCGCTTTACAACGACATTCATTATAACAGAATATTCGGTATCCGACAAGAATTGCTCAGGAACAAACGTACATGTACATAAAAAGTACTCATTACAACGGAATATTCGGTATCCAACTCCGACATTAGATTCCGGGAACAAATGTACAAAACTCAGTGTAAATAAACTCTTTACAACGACGTAACATAGAACCCACCAGCTGATCTGGCTATTGTTATCATTCTTGATTTATTTCACGGTTGAGTTCATAGGTAAAAATAATTGCCAATAAAACAATTACACCGTCAATTGTTTTCTAATCTCCACTGATAGGTGATGGCCTAGGTGTCAACAATTAGCGCTTGAATCACCCTTACCTGTACGTCAGGATGTTAAATACAATCTGGGTACGAAGTGAAAAAATAAGATTGATAAATAAAGAATAAAAAATACACATAGTTGACAAGTTCCGTTAGGCTACATGATCGTTCCGATGTGGTTACAATGGCGGATCTTTAAATTATGTCAGTACTTGCGATAGTAGCAGACATTTTACTAAAACTTTATTTATGAAACGCATTTTTCAAAGAATTGTATCAGCAATCTCTGCATTTTTTTTATTTTAGCAATAAAGTGTCTAAATCGGAATCTGGAGATTACATTTGGGCATTTTGTACATGATTCATGCATTTTATGACATCACCGATTTATTACCGATTTAATGAAAAAATAATTGTGCTTCGATGTTAACAAGATTAACTTGCATAAATTTTATATATATATTTTCATAGAGATTTTAATGTTGTTTTAAGTTTATTTATTAACATGTACAAATATTTGCGTAAGTGATACTCAAGGGAGCTAACTATGAAATGCTCACCACATCAAATTCATTACAGTGACAAATTCGATATAACGTCATTCCTACATGGGAACAAACATGGTCGTTGTAAAGAGGGTTCACTATATATATATATATATACACACACACATACATACATCTTTTTATTTATTGATATATATTTGCTAAATACCTGATAGTGTTGAATGACTGCCAATGGGTTGCCTTGATTACTGTCAAATGCTAACACATCTAAAATTCCCACACAATTTACCCGTAACCTGTGAAAATAAATATCATATACAACATACAATTAGATTTTGAAGTCTACTCCAACATGTACACAGAAATGACTTGCAAGACAACCACCTTTAGAATTTCACGGAATGTGTTGATCTAATACCTGAATCAACCTCAAGTCTCTTTTGCTTTTCCATAAAATGAACTGTCTACATTTCACCAAACACAAAAGGCCCTACAGGCCACCTTTTCACAAACTTTTCCATTATCATTTATGATGTCACAATTAAATGGCCCGTCAAACATTTGTGTGATTATGACGTCACAACCGAATGAAGTTGAAAAAGCAAATAGAGAGCGATGTGTCAGACATTTGGCGATCAAACTAAAGGTACTTCATTTCAAATTCTTCAGCCTTTGGTCCCTTTTATTCCTAAATATCTAAATGGCATTCTTGTTTCATTTGGTCAAGACTAGTCTATACATTTTCAATTCATAATCTTGCTTCCTGTCAAACTTCTTGTATCAACATGCATTTGGAGAATATTGATGAATCAATACATATCCATTACCTGTGAAACGTTCATTTTGTGAACTGCGTGCAAATAACAAAACTTCAAAGAAATCTTTTATAAAAACAAGATGTGTTTGTGAGACACAAATGCCCCCGGTCCCAACAAATTTCTACGCTGGCAAAATATTGCAATGTCCTACATTTTTACCCCACCCGACCCTCAGGGGCATGTGATGTCAGTGAAGTGTCAGCAACCCTTAGATGAACTTACAGTCTAAGTTTGGTTACTGTATCATAATCCAAACTTGAAATATTGCATTATATATGTAAGCCGGACGGAATTATGAACAGACAGACAGACGATCCAAACAGTAGATACGTTTCAGGCCGGGGGCATAAAAAAGGAAAGACTGATGGAATAAGGCCAGACATATAGTTCTCCTGATTTAAACCATTTGGCACTCATAAAAAGACAAAAATAGGGACAATCAATCTAATAAATTATTCAACTTGTAATTACAAACTGATCCATACATTCCATTCCTGCACACTTCTATTAATCACAAACTGATCCATACATTCCATTCCTGCACATAACAATTAATCACAAACTGATCCATACATTCCATTCCTGCACATAACAATTAATCACAAACTGATCCATACATTCCATTCCTGCACATAGCAATCACAAACTGATCCATACATTCCATTCCTGCACACTTCTATTAATCACAAACTGATCCATACATTCCATTCCTGCACACTTCTATTAATCACAAACTGATCCACACATTCCATTCCTGCACATAACAATCACAAACTGATCCATACATTCCATTCCTGCACATAACAATCACAAACTGATCCATACATTCCATTCCTGCACATAACAATTAATCACAAACTGATCCATACATTCCATTCCTGCACACTTCTATTAATCACAAACTGATCCACACATTCCATTCCTGCACATAACAATCACAAACTGATCCATACATTCCATTCCTGCACATAACAATCACAAACTGATCCATACATTCCATTCCTGCACATAACAATTAATCATACTGATCCATACATTCCATTCCTGCACACTTCTATTAATCACAAACTGATCCATACATTCCATTCCTGCACACTTCTATTAATCACAAACTGATCCATACATTCCATTCCTGCACATAACAATTAATCACAAACTGATCCATACATTCCATTCCTGCACACTTCTATTTATCACAAACTGATCCACACATTCCATTCCTGCACATAACAATTAATCACAAACTGATCCATACATTCCATTCCTGCACATAGCAATCACAAACTGATCCATACATTCCATTCCTGCACATAACAATCACAAACTGATCCATACATTCCATTCCTGCACATAACAATTAATCGATCATACAGATATGGTAATAATGCTATGCTTAATTTTATACACTAAAACAATGGAAAAGGGCTAAATAATAACTGTATACCTGGACATTTTGCCCCCAATTTTTTTTTTGCCTTTTTCCATATTCGTCCCATCTTAAATTTGCCCTAAAATCATCACAGTTTCATAGATTACATGCATGTCCGTACTTCAATTATTCAGCTTTCTTTTGAAATTTGTCCTCTTGTCCAAGGGCGAAAGTTAAATGGGAGTGAAGATTTCCAGGTATATAGTCTATACTAACTTGCTGTAAATCTCTTAATTTTTGGATAATTACCAAGGCTTCCTACTTATAATGCCATTTACTGTAGATTCATAGATTTTATAATATTAATAAAGGACAAACAGTTCTACTTTGTTTAACTGTCTTTTTTAGCAGTATCTATTGGACCTACATTTTTGCAGGTAAATTCAAAGAATTCACAGTTATCTGTTAAATATGATAAAGTAATGGTCTAACTTTTTTTTTTCAAATACAGCAAGGTCCACCACATTGAAAAAAATCTTAATAAGTCCAAATATTTCCAGTGACATATCATCATAACCCCCCCCCCCCCACCCTCTTTGTTAACTCATTCACCCCTAAAGACACATTTGGACTGGTCTAAGTCATTGATATACAGAGGAGTCCATTGTTTTTCAGGGGTTGATGAATTAAGTATATCATACCTTGATTTGCTGTAGATAAGTATTTTAGTCGGATCCATTGTTCTGCATGCCAGTCCAGCAGCATGGATCGACCGTAGAGCTGAGCTTAACTGTACAACATAAGCCCAGATCAAGCTCTCAGGAAGTAACCCAGCATGTTGTCTTGGTCCATTCACCCCTGAAACAATGTGAAAATTATAAGTAGAAATCAAAAATGAAACCCCCTCCCTCATTAACTTTCTACGTCTGGCCAAAACGGAAACTTTGCAAATGGTAATATATTTCAGAAATGAAGGTCAGTACAATGTATTAGAAATCAAGGTTTTCATGGTATTTGCTAAATATTATTGGTAGCAAGAGAGAAAAAAATCAAGACCATTAAATGTGTTTGAGAACAACAAATAACATATTCCCCCATCCCCTCCAAAAACCCAGAGCTATGTCATTAATATAAAAATGTAATGTCCCATAACTCAAATTATTGCTAATTGTTGACCATAATTAAACTCATTGAGATTTCATTAAAACAAAAATATCAAACCATTTAGGATTCTTTGTTTTGATAGTATGAACATTATATACAGTACTCAAGCTATCTTCAATCTCCGAGCGTTAAGATCGCCATCATTATATACTGTCTTTTATCTCCGAGCATTAAAATCGCCATCATTATATATTCTAACTATCTTCAATCTCCGAGCATTAAGTTCACCACCATTATGTACTTAAACTGTCTTCAATCTCCAGGCATTAAGATCGCCATCATTATATATTCTAACTATCTTCAATCTCCGAGGATTAAGGTCACCACCATTATGTACTTAAACTGTCTTCAATCTCCAAGCATTAAGATCGCCATCATTATATACTTAAACTGTCTTCAATCTCCAAGCATTAAGATCGCCATCATTATGTACTTAAACTGTCTTCAATCTCCGAGCATTAAGATTGCCATCATTATGTACTTAAACTGTCTTCAATCTCCGAGCATTAAGATTGCCATCATTATGTACTTAAAGTGTCTTCAATCTCCGAGCATTAAGATCACCATCATTATATATTCTAACTATCTTCAATCTCCGAGCATTAACTGTCATTATATACTTAGGTTTATTTTTTTTTTTATACACTACATCAATCTTATTAACTTTTTTTTTTTCCAAAGTCTTTATATATAAATTTACAAAGAAATGTTATCTAATATCAATCAAAAATAACAAAAAAAATTATGTCAAAAATGAGTGAGTGGTCCCATTTCTTTATTAGATTCAAATTTCACTTTGCATGTCTTTCAGATCATACCTTCAAATTCAGAACAAGTTGACCTAAATTTTCAAAAGTACAGAACAAAATTCCCATACATACCTTTTCCTCCTGGGTTAAAAGATCTAGATGGGCCATCCATATTGAACGATTGATTATATCCATTCATTGCCGATGCTCCACTGAAGTGCCGTGCCATCAAAGTTTCTGCACCAGGAAAATAGTCATACACGAACACAATAGCTGTTTCAAAAAAAAAAGAAAAAAAGTCGGGTAAACAATTTTTTTTTTTTTTTTTTAAAATAATATTATATGTATAAATATAATTGTGAGATAAGCTTTAAGTATTGATGGATATAAATCCTTTGGTTTGTTTCTTTTACATCCTTACAAGAATGTTTCACTTATATAGAGATATCATCAGCTTTGGGTGAAGTGGTACAAATATTGGCCTGTGCTATGGACTGATACCAATGTAATGAGGTTTCTTTAATGTGCTGTGCCTTCCGTGACATGGACCTCGGTTTTAAGTCTCATCTGAAAGATCCAAACTTTCACTTTGTATGCCGAGCGCTTGTCGAAGGAAAATCACTATCATTTTTTAAGACTCCGGTGTGACCCAGTCCGTAAATTGAAGCTAGGATCTTCTGCTTACGAGTCAAAAACTCTAAACGACTAAACCACCGCAAACGGTCCAAATAAATTCTAAAATAGATAAATTGTTATTATTTGATATATGGGTCAAAGTTAAGCAAGGAAAAACACACATACTGACCAAAGGTCATTTATGATTACCAATACAAGGGACAAGTGGGGATTTTGTTGTCTTTGTTTTGTATGTATACAGTAATGGCAGGTTGCTGATGCCACATGCCAGGATATGGTGTTTTTTCCTACTGTATACCTAGACATGTTCGCCCCGGCTTATCTTCGCCCTTTTACAACAGAAAACATATTCACTCTGTATTAAATTTCACCCTGTATTAAATTCACTCTGTATTAAATTCACCCTGTATTAAATTCACTCTGTATTAAATTCACCCTGTATTAAATTCACTCTGTATTAAATTCACTCTGTATTAAATTCACTCCAGATCACCATTGTCTCAAGGGTAACATGTATTGCCATGCTTCAATTTTTTAGCTTGAAAATTTCACTCTCATTTTTATTTCGCCCTCTCATCTAAGGGCAAAAATTAAATGGGAGCAAAAATTTCCAGATATACAGTTTTTTCTTTTTCTGACCAGTAACACAAGTCTAAGAGACCATACATTGTGTGTTTAGTTTGTCACAGGACCACAATCTTGGCACTTCTATAAAGTTCAAAGTAACATAAGAATTCACACTTAAACGGGTATTCTTACAGTTATCACCAAAAGCTTTAGTTGTAAACACCTCCCTCAGGTGGACAATGTTTGGGTGGTACATCTTCTTCCACATATCAATCAACATCATACACTTGGTGTTGGACAACCGGAAACCTGAAAATATTGTTTGTAAAAAAAAACACTGATAACACTAACCAGAAAAAATATCTAAAGAAGACATTCTTTTTAAACAAGATGTGTTTGGTCACCAACAAATTTCAATGCTACAAGTAAAATGAACCCACCCCACCACAGGGGGATAAGATGTCATCGAAGTGAACCCCCCAGGGGCATGTGATGTCATTGAAGTGTAAGCAAACCTGAGATGAACTTACAGTCCAAGTTTAGTTAATGTATCACAATCCAAATTTTAAATATTGCAATGTCCTACATTTGGACCCCCCCCCACACACAGGGGCATGTGATGTCAGTGAAGTGTGGGCAATCTTTAGATGAACTTACAGTCTAAATTTGGTTACTGTATCACAATCCAAACATGAAATATTGCACTTTATATGTAAGAGGGACAGAATTATGGAGAGACAGACAGACAAACAGACAGACAAACAAACATGCAAACAAACAGACAGACAGATGGAGGATCCAGACACTAGATGCCCAGTGGCCCTTTCTGGCTGGGGGGATAAAAACAAATGGTCAATGTACTTGATTGTGGTTCAAACTGGCACTTCTTCTTGTTTGCATATTATGACAACATAGTATAGTAGAACCTGTCTTGAACAACAACTCTCATGAAGGATCATCTGTCTTATGAGACAACATTCTGAAAACCGCATGGTTAAGTAATCTTGTAAATAAAACCTCCTCTGCGAGACCACCTGTCTTGAGATGCCACATTTCAATGGCAGACAGGCTGGTCTATCAAAACAGGTTTCAATGTAGTTGAGTGAAATAAAACATTGATAAAAACATTGACATGAATCAAGATGTGTTTCTTAAACACAAATGCCACAAAATGAAACCAAATTCTTGTGGGAATGCTAAGAAAACTATGAAAATATTATCAAGAAAATAAAACCTTTTTTTTTTTTCCCCTGTATACTCGGCAATGTATAACTCACCATGAATTCTCCGTAAACAATATGTAAGGCCGTCTTTAGTGTTGACAGCCTTATAACAAGATGTGGGGTAACCACAGCGGTTAGATTTCTGCATTGGGTTTGTCAGAGGTGGCTCCAACAGAAACAAATTGTGGTAGTTGTCAACCTCATTTGGTATGTCTGAAATCATAAAAATAAACAATGCTGTCTTCTATTTTCTGTAACAAGAGTTGTCAGAAAGTTGTACCATCTAAATCAGTGGACCATAAGGATTGCAAATGTGAAATATTAAAGCTATAGCCGAAGTGAACTTTTCTTTGTCCATAGGCGCTTCTGACACCACAGACAATGCTAGGGCTAGGACACATATCTCTCCAGATATTTTGTCTTGGTAATCAAATTCTTTTTATTGTTTCATGATATACACCACCATCCAAAAAATGTTCATCTATTAGCATTTGGAGATGCCTCAAGATAAAGTGCCTAAAAATTTTGATCTATGCTATGGAAGGAATTTAGGACAAAGCTGATAAAATTTGGTGGCAGTCCTTATATTTGGGAAAGATTATATGATGATGTTTCATTCATAATAAACACATATTATTCAATGGAGTACTCATTTTGAGGGTGAACAATCTGCAGTGATCCAACCAGGATTGAATGATACGGGGTCATTATGTTCCCTTGTTAATAATTTTACGGGGACATTTTTCATAACCATGGGGACATAATAAAAATTGTAAAAAAAAACACATGTTGATAACCAAAGTAGCAATTTTAAGTAACATTATAGTTCATGCATGTTTTGCATCAGAAAGTAGGCACTTTCCATTCTTACAATGACAGACTTTTCTCGAGATCCTAACCGTTTTTTCACCACTTTAACCAGATCGTCTTGTTCAGACAACAAAATTATACAGCTTTTTTGTGACTTTTTGACTTTGCATGTCTATCAAGAGTGCTTGTTCTAAAGTTTGTATTCCCAGCTGTGAACGCATTTGATTGCTTAGCATCGATGCAAAGTTGGCACTAGGCCGAACTTTCTGCCCCGATTTTAAGCGATTTTTTGGGGGTAAAATCAGGGGCAGAAGTCCTCCCATATACTTTCTTCGTAGCAAGATGCTGTGACATTTTCACAGCAGTTTAGCAATCATTTTAACCATCCATTTCTTATCGCTGACGTCTGATATTTGTTGATATGCTTACTTGATCTTTTAGATTTATAAATCCATCTTCACTAAGTTATGACATGACATAATTCCATATCTATGAGACTTTTATTCTAGCTACCCATCGTTTTTTGTATTCACGTCGTCGGTCTCCATTTTGAACATAAGAAAATCTAAGACAGTCACTGATTGGATAATCATAAATGCAGATTCATTTCCATTTCGTTAGTCCCGTAGATATACAAAATGTACCTTCAGCTGCTGGCATACGTGCTGCAACCATGTTTTAAAACACGTTGTTAAACATTAGGCACACCTTGGGAACTGTGTGTCTTTAAAACTTTAAACATTAAAAAGGGACAATAACTAATATCCGAAAGTCAATACAATATAAAAACTGAAACCGGTTTGGGGGTCAATGTAATTCCAGAAACTACCGTTAATGCGTCGAGCTGTCCCAGTGGCTCATATATAATGGGGGCATTTATCATTTTGAAGCGTCAATGTCGCAATGGAGCGCTCTGGTTGGATCACTGTATCTGATGATGTAATTTTGCTTTTTGTTTATTGTTGTTTAACATCCCACTCAAGAATCTTTCATTCATATGGACACGTTGCCAAATGCCGGTGAAGGGCTTCAAATTTTGGCCTATGCTTAGCACTTACGGCTATTGAGTAGTGAGGGTTCTTTAACGTGCCGACACCTACTGTGACACGGGACCTCGGTTTTTACTGTCTCATCCGAAAGACAGGAAACCAACCTGCCACCGGCTGGACTCGAACTCACGACCTCACGATCAAGAGTCGAGAGCGCTACCGACTGAGTCAGGTCGGCTCTCTGATGATGTAAAGTCCAAGACATAGGTGTTACTACTATAATGGCAGGTATTGCATATTCAAGTTGATGCAGTGGTACATTTCTGATTGACTTTATTTATGGATATTTTTTAATCTTATATGCTGTAGCGATTTTCACTCAAAGACATGAACAAGCTATACTTAGAAGTTCACTAAAATTGGCAACTGAGTATGAACAGATATACTCTGGTACCTAGATATAGATCACGTATGTTCAAGATGCTAAATTTAAACAGTACAAAAAATGTCAGAGCACTAAACACAAACTGCGCCAAATTATATATCGCTTAACAGTATCTGAATTCTAAATTGAACAGTTGTGTCAAGAATCATTGGCAAGATAAGATAATAAATAATGCACATGAAACAGATTACATTTACATTTTATCTTCCCGATAATATTTGAGGACAAAATAAAATAAACTTTATGTTGCTCAATGCACTATTCATTTTAGAAGTTACGAGTAGTTTATTGAGTGGTATAGAATATTTGAGAGAGAAAGAAAAAAACTGATGATGCTAAATAAAATTTTGATTTAATGCAGTTCTAAAATCATAATTTTATTTCTCCCATGTCACCCATGAGTTTGAAAAAGACCCTTCACTTTCCAAGCTGATGGGTCATGTGATCCAGCAATCCTGAAAATAATCAACAACCATGAATGGATAATTATTCAAATCTACATTAAAACATGGTCGATTGTGCGGAGGTAGAAGTCTTACCTGGGTTTTGCGACCGATCAATCTGAGCCATAGTCAAAGCATGACGATTCAGTATTTCCTGAAATGAGATGAACAAAAAATAAATAATGTGAATATCAAAAATTGTACAGAAACATTTCACTTTTAAAGATATTAACATAATTACTGGTTACAAATTCTACATCTAGGTTAACTGCATCAAAACTAAGGTACCATTATACAGATAGACAAATTGACACAACAGCTTAATTTCTACTGGATATATCCATTCTACTTAACAAAAAGTATGCGAAACAAGTATATTTACATATGAAACAAGAATTCTGAGAGTATTTATGAATTGATACATTTCTCTTTCCTGCAAAATTTTAACAAAACCGTCACCAAACAATCTGATGGCCCATGGTAAAAAAATATTTAGTTTTTAGTTGTTTCTGACCATAATTTTCACTGGTACTTTGATATAATTAGAGCTTTCATATCTGAGGTTCCACCGATAAGAGATTGATTAATGTTACGAAATGTAAGATGTCTTTTTTTCTGGGGACCGTTTTACTTGGTCTTAGGACCACACTTATGACCATTTAACAAAGAATTAGGACTTTTGACTTACAACCAAGTCAGGTCGGGTCTTTATGACTACCACAAGACTGTGCACTGACTTAAGTTATTTTTGTATGAGCCATAATTTATCATTGTAAATACAGCAGGTAAAAGTATTCATAAACTATCGAAATCTTATTTGAAAATATGCAAAACTACTTTAAAACTGGACTTAGGGTAGTGTTGGTAAAACGGTCCCAAGTTTTGTCTTAAGATCAAATAACTTTCAGTCTTATGACTTCATGATAAAACAAGTTAAAATTGGTTTGCATATATATTTACCATTTTAAGCTCATCTGGCATAAAAAACTGTGGCATGTTCTTCTTCACAGTAAGATGAGCTATGTGTGGTGGTAGACTTGGGAACATGGAAAAATTTGGCAGTTGCTGAAAACAATAATCAGACATTTGTTACACAGCATCTTAAGATTCCTCTCCTTTCCAAATCAGAATAATAACAAATAAACAGAGAATATTCTTAAACAATTTTAAAATGGAAATCCAATTGGTTGGTAAACCAATCAAATGCTACAGAAAACAGTTTGTCGTTTATTGTTGGTTCGGTGGAGATGTAGACGACGATGCTGTGGACAGAGACTGTAAAGTGTTTTACAATTTTAACTATGGTACATAAAGATATAAACAAATAACTTACAATTCATCAATAATAATAACAGACAGCTGCCATTAATATCGAAGTGATATAAAACGTCTCAGATACCAAGGTATAATAAATCATTAGGGTGTCCAGGATATAGGTACAAATCTGGTCAAAATGGACAAACACAGACCTCTTGAAATTAAGAGGTGGGATCAGGTGCCATAGAGGAGTAAGCCTCCCCTGTCTACCGGTCACACCTGCCATGAGTCCACAGTCAAATTAAAATGAAATACGTGAGGAACGAATCCTTGTCATAAAACACGGTTTTCAGTATCCCTGTGTCATAATTGGTACAGACATCTCGAACACTTTAAGGGTGGCAAAAGGAAATTACAGAGTATAGCAAAGCAAGGAAAAGTCTAAGAACCACTTGTTGTTGTATTGTTGTTTAAGTCCCACTCATCGAACACTGTGACACGGGAACTCGGTTTTTTTACTGTTTCATCCGGAGCAAAGGAAAAGCCAGCAGCCTCCACTGGTAACTCAAACATTTCACTAATTCGGTCAAGTAAATATGTTAGTGAAACAGAGTAGTCGCAAACAAGACTATTATACCGACCGTAAAAATTTGCAGAATGTTGGCATAAAACACGGTTTTCGGTATCCCTGTGTCAATAATTTGTCAGTGAGAAGTTTACTTCTGCATATGAAATGTTCCTATGTTGAACACACCCTGGCATATATGATCATTTGTGAAATATAGACTAAAAATATAGTAACTCCATATGCTGGTGATTGTGGACGTACCGAAAGTAGTAATACTACTTAAATGTGGAAAATTAACGATGGGTTAGCCGAAATCGTCGCCTTTGTCGTATAGCTTAGTTGTTAATTTCCCATTTGTGTCTATAGTTAGTAAAATGTCTAAGTATGAAGTGTGTGCTTGATTCTGTTGTATCCCGAACACTTTAAGGGTGGCAAAAGGAAATTACAGAGTATAGCAAAGCAAGGAAAAGTCTAAGAGTGGTGTTAAAAAAATTAACATGTGGCAAACAACCATACTTGTTGTTGTTGTATTGTTAAAATATCCAATTGTTTAACCGTCCCACTCAAGAATCGAAACATTAACCCTTTCATTATATGGAGACGTGATCCAAATGTTTACACACGGTGAAGGGCTTCAAATTTTGGCCTATACTTGTCACTTACGGCCATTGAACAGTGAGAGTTCTTTAACATGCCGACACCTACTGTGACACGAGAACTCTGTTTTTACTGTTTCATCCGGAGCAAAGGAAAAGCCAGCAGCCTCCACTGAGGTTCGAACCTGCGACCCTCCGGTTGCGAATCGAGCACTCTACCACAGTGCCACGACAGCTCTCAACAACCAAACTTAGATAAAATATGGTGATTATGTGGAAATGATATGTGTCACAAAATCCCACCATTTAAAAAAAAAAAAAAAAGATTTGTGTTAAAAATTCTGCACTAAGACTAACATGTAAAAATATCTCATATCTGCACGTTCACTCCCCTATACCTTAATTAACATGAGACAGATTCTCAATTTAAAAGATAGAATGCAAATTCAAAGTAAAAAAAGATTATACTTACAGCTCCCTCGATTTGGGGTGTAAAATCTTCTGGTGAATAGAAGTAAGTGGTGCCACCTACGTTTTCCTACAAATAACAAGAGGCCCAAGGGGCTTTAAGTTGCTCACCTGGCAAAATTGGTCAACATTGCATAAAACATAAAAAATGTGTAACAGATAAAATGGCTAATAAACATGAAAAACAGTAGGCTCATTGGGCCTTAATAATCACCTGTGTGAAATGTATTTTACTGACAATTTACTGAACTGCAACCAAAGGCATGAAAAATTCACTGAATTAACTTTCATAAGGGTGGACTTGCCATGCCAACTTTTTTATAGATCTTTCAAGATAATGTGCAACAACAGTCGAAAACATGCAAAATCCATTTAAAAGGGGAAATAACTTTCACAAGGATCACGCCCTCACAATTTCTGCACAATAAAATTTTTGGTAGATCTTTTGAGGTTATCATTGGATACCCCAAGACAAATTAAAGACCGGAGTAAAACAGTCCGAAATTGATAAAAAAAAACATGAAAAAAATCCATTTAAAAGGGGAAATAACTCCCATAAGGGTCAACCTGACAATTTAATTCCTGTTGACTTTTTTGTAGATCTTTGAGTACTTAACATTTTTGCTTCTTTCTCTTTCTCTCTCTCTAATGTACTTTTCAAGATAATAGGACAAAACTGTCAAAAAAAGAGAAATCCACTAAAAGGGGAAATAACTCCAATAAGGTTCGACTTGACAATTTCAGTCCTACTGACTTTTTTGTAGATCTTTGCGTGCTGAACATTTTTGCCACACTTCTTCTACATTTGGAACAAATTTTCTTCTCTATCATACTTTTCAAGATAATAGCAAAATTTCCCACAAAACTGTCAAAAAACATGAAAAAGCCACTAAAAGAGGGGAAATAGCTCCCATAATGGGCGACCAAGTAATGAGGGAAAAGAGGAGTTGACAAATATCGACCCTACTGCCATTTTTTGTCAAGAAACACAGCCAGATCTTTGCATGCTGAAAACATTTTTGCTTCTTCAATTAGACTTTACTCTCAAACCTATAATACTTTTCAAGGAGAAAAATGTCAAAAAACATCCGTACAAAAAACGGTAACATGAAATAAAAAAATCAAGACCCACTTAAAAAGGATAAAATAAACTCCATAACGGAGAGGCCCCCTTTAACAATTTCCACCAAAATGAAATATTTGTAGATTTTTTGCAAGCCGAATATTCATCATTTAAAGGTAACGGTTTTTTCTCTAGCTTTAATAATTTTGGAAATACATGTATTAAATCAAAAATATTTGCTTACTCATTTGTTCTATATTAAGCCATGGCAGCCATGTTTGATCCTAGTTACCCATTTAGTAAAAATTTCAAGGGATAGGGACGTTTGTCACAATATGAGGTACGGGGAGATAAATCGCAAACTTTATGCATGATTTCTAATTCGGCTTTACATGGTTATAAAACTTCCTGTCAAGTTTGGTTCAAATTGGTCCAATGCAATTTCTGGAGAAGTAGTCAAAAGTACTGAAGTTGTCTAAGAATGATAGTGTAAAAAGGTTAAAAGGTTTTTTACAGATTTTGATGATGCTGGCGCCCGTATTCTCCCAAAAAAAACCTTATATTTTCCATTTATTTAGGTGCTTGTGACCTTGACCTTTGACCCCATGACCTGGAAATTTTGTCAAAATGATCCTTAGATAATTCCTAACAACTTTCTCATATATCTTTGTATATAAAAAGTCGATCAGTTTTGAGTTATTAAACAATTTGTAATACAGGTGTACTGAAGCGATCACCCTCACAATTTCCCCCCCCCTAGTGGCTTGACTTTTTTTATGGACATTTTTGCTTCTTTCTCTTTCTCTCTCTCTAATGTATTTCATTTTCCACACAAACTTTACAATCATGCATACAAAACATTGAAACTCATCTGATTATTGGTTCACAAGAAGAAATTTTTTAAATGATGTACCAAGTTTTGGTCCTTTTTGGCATCTTTTGGAGCCCCTATGGGTTCAAGCCCCTTTTCATTCATGAACTTTATGTGGTTTCACATGGGGATGCTAAATGCCAAGTTTGGTTAAAATTGGCCCACTGGTTCTTGAGAAGAAGATGTTTAAATGCAAAAGTTAACAGACAGACGACAACGGACGACAGACATTTGGCTATAGCAAATGGTTAGAACTACTTCTAATCTATAGTCAAGAATAAATATTTCAGATATGTGTGCCGGTATGTTATGCCTTTTATATTGTTGAAATATAATCCATTGACCCATCACCTCAGCAAATAAGTATGAAGTAATTTTTATGAAAGTTTGTGAAAGTCAGTATGCAACTATGTAGATATATATGTATCCCTGTGTATGTAAGCAGTTTTCTACAAATGTGTACATATTATGTATAGACATACTTGAATATATCTAGCTGCAGACTAAGTATGTGTAGATCTGTGTACCTGTGCAAATGTGTACCAATATAATCAAATGTACATACACGTATACGGAAGCCAATAAGGGTTATTCGAAAAAAAATAATTATGTCCTTATTTCGACATACCATGTCGAAAAAATGACATCACTCTGTCGTAATAATGACATATTATGTTGAAAAAACGACATCGCTATGTAGAAATAACGACGTATTATGTAAAAAAAAAAAAACTGAAAAAAAAACCCGACATCTTTATGTTAAAAAAACGACATTGCTATGTCATAAAAACAACACCATGTGTCAAAATATACCACGGGTATGGTGGTGGATGTGGAGTATGTCGGTATTATAGCCATTTTATACCATGGGTATGGTGTTGGAAGAAGAGTATATCAGTATTATAGCTTATTTATACCAAGGGTATGGTGATGGATGTAGAGTATGTCCGTATTATAGCCGTTTTATACCACAGGTATGGAGGTGGATGTATACAGTATGTTGGTATAATAGCCCTTTTACACAATGGTGATGGATGTAATGTTTGTCAGTATTATAGCCTGTATGTAGTACGGGTAACTATGGTGATGGATGTAATGTATGTCAGTATTATAGTTTGTATATAGTACGGGTAACCATGGTGATGGATGTAATGTATATCGGTATTATAGCCTGTATATAATACGGGTAGCTATGGTGATGGATGTAATGTATGTTGGTATTATAGCCTTATATAGTACCGGTAACTATGATGATGATTGTAATGTATGTTGGTATTATAGCCTTATATACCACGGGTATGGTGAGGATGTAGAGTATGCCTATATTATAGTCTGTATATACCACGGGTATGGTGAGGATGTAGAGTATGCCTATATTACAGCCTGTATATACCACGGGTATGGTGAGGATGTAGAGTATGCCTATATTACAGCCTGTATATACCACGGGTATGGTATGGTCAGGATGTAGAGTATGCCTATATTACAGCCTGTATATACCACGGGTATGGTGAGGATGTAGAGTATGCCTATATTACAGCCTGTATATACCACGGGTATGGTGAGGATGTAGAGTATGCCTATATTACAGCCTGTATATACCACGGGTATGGTGAGGATGTAGAGTATGCCTATATTACAGCCTGTATATACCACGGGTATGGTGAGGATGTAGAGTATGCCTATATTACAGTCTGTATATACCACGGGTATGGTGAGGATGTAGAGTATGCCTATATTATAGTCTGTATATACCACGGGTATGGTGAGGATGTAGAGTATGCCTATATTATAGTCTGTATATACCACGGGTATGGTGAGGATGTAGAGTATGCCTATATTACAGCCTGTATATACCACGGGTATGGTGAGGATGTAGAGTATGCCTATATTACAGCCTGTATATACCACGGGTATGGTGAGGATGTAGAGTATGCCTATATTACAGCCTGTATATACCACGGG
The DNA here is from genome assembly GCA_030159075.1 of Atrina japonica. Taxonomy (NCBI): domain Eukaryota; kingdom Metazoa; phylum Mollusca; class Bivalvia; order Pterioida; family Pinnidae; genus Atrina; species Atrina japonica. The sequence goes on along the minus strand of BROG01000483.1, from coordinate 425,675 downwards.
TATGGTGAGGATGTAGAGTATGCCTATATTACAGCCTGTATATACCATTACAGGTATGGTGAGGATGTAGAGTATTGCCTATATTACAGCCTGTATGCCTATATACCACGGGTATGGTGGAGGATGTAGAGTAGTATGCCTATATTATAGTCTGTATGTATACCACGGGTATGGTGATGGCTGTAGAGTATGCCTATATTATAGTCTGTATATACCACGGGTATACCACGGGTGAGGATGTAGAGTATGCCTATATTATAGTCTGTATATACCACGGGTATGGTGAGGATGTAGAGTATGCCTATATTACAGCCTGTATATACCACGGGTATGGTGAGGATGTAGAGTATGCCTATATATTACAGCCTGTATATACCACGGGTATGGTGAGGATGTAGAGTATGCCTATATTACAGCCTGTATATACCACGGGTATGGTGAGGATGTAGAGTATGCCTATATTACAGCCTGTATATACCACGGGTATGGTGAGGATGTAGAGTATGCCTATATTACAGCCTGTATATACCACGGGTATGGTGAGGATGTAGAGTATGCCTATATTACAGCCTGTATATACCACGGGTATGGTGAGGATGTAGAGTATGCCTATATTACAGCCTGTATATACCACGGGTATGGTGAGGATGTAGAGTATGCCTATATTATAGCCTGTATATACCACGGGTATGGTGAGGATGTAGAGTATGCCTATTTTATAGTCTGTATATACCATGGGTATATTGATGGATACAGAGTATGTCAATATCAGTTGTTCAGTTGTTTTGAGAGAATGTAATTGGTTCATTTAAAAAATTGTCGTCTGAAGCACTAAAATACTGATATACTCTATATCCACCATCATACCTGTGGTATAAACAGGCTATAATACCGACACACATTACATGCCCCACCATTTCCGTACTCTATACAGGCTATAATACACACATACTATACATCCACCACCATACCTGTGGTATAATCAGGCTACAATATAGTCATACTCTACATCCACCACCATACCTGTGGTATAATCAGGCTACAATATAGACATACTCTACATCCACCACCATACTTGTGGTATAATCAGGCTACAATATAGTCATACTCTACATCCACCACCATACATGTGGTATAATCAGGCTACAATATAGACATACTCTACATCCACCACCATACATGTGGTATAATCAGGCTACAATATAGACATACTCTACATCCACCACCATACATGTGGTATAATCAGGCTACAATATAGACATACTCTACATCCACCACCATACCTGTGGTATAATCAGGCTACAATATAGACATACTCTACATCCACCACCATACATGTGGTATAATCAGGCTATAATATAGACATACTCTACATCCACCACCATACCTGTGGTATAATCAGGCTACAATATAGACATACTCTACATCCACCACCATACCTGTGGTATAATCAGGCTACAATATAGACATACTCTACATCCACCACCATACCTGTGGTATGACAAATCAGGCTACAATATAGACGTTTTACTCTAACATCCACCACCATACCTGTGGTATAATCAGGCTATAATATAGACATACTCTACATCCACCACCATACCTGTGGTATAATCAGGCTACAATATAGACATACTCTACATCCACCACCATACCTGTGGTATAATCAGGCAAAAATGCCTACATACATTACACATACCACCATACCCGTCCTCTATACAGGCTATAATACCGAGACACGCTACATTCACCACCATACCCTAACTATATACAGGCTATAATATAGACATACTCTACACCCATCACCATACCTGTGGTATAAACAGGCTATGATATTGGCATAATCTACATCCATCACCATACACGTGGTATAAAACAGCTATGATACCGACATAATCTACATCCACCACCACATCTTATTGGTGAAATATACATAACTTAAACATGTATATGCATAGCTGTGTATATGGTACTTGTACAAATATATATGCGTAGCTGTGTATATAGAACTTGTACAAGTATATATGCGTAGCTGTGTATATAGAACTTGTACAAGTGTATGTACAGTACGGGCCACGCGGATTCCGCAAAAGTCACGTCATCGCGGTGGTCATATAAATCTTGCTCAATAAATTCGCCGCGAATACGCGATCAGGCTATTGAGCTCAACGCGGGTCGCCGCAGTTTGCGATGGAAAAAATCATCGCGGCAGCTTTTGCGATGTAAAAATTTATCGCCGCAGTTCGCGGCTGTGAACAATTTTAAATTATATCGATGATTAATTAGGTTATCATTACTTTACATTTTGTTAACATTACTTGGAATCTATTCCAGTCCAGCGTGGTCTGCTAAAGTATTATCGATGTTTTGTCAGCATAAGTTAACATAATGTGGATAGTAAACATCAAATGTGTTTTATACTGGACTTAAAAACAATTTATTCCGCTGAAACTGCCAACTCATAATCAATGTGAACGTGTTATCACGGAGAAAAAGTACGTTTATTTTCTGTAGCCTACCATAAGTTTGACTACAATGCTGAGAAAAACTGTATCTCGAATCATTAGCATATTCATCATAATTTAAAAAATTTTTTGCTTACGCGACTTAAAGTCTCGCCTTGGCATTCTTTTCATCCTGATTTAAAAAACGCGGAATTCGGCAACTAGCAACAGTAAGGATCATGTTTAGTTACGCAACCTAGTTTTACTAAATATTTATCAATAAAACTGTTCGTTTGAGATATAATGCTTTATCTCACAAATAAGTGACGCGAGTCTCATTCTTTAAAAAAAAAAAAACGCTTACAGATACAAACATCGACCCGCTTCTAAACTATCGCTGAAGCTGAGAAAAATTAGAGCAATGAGAAATACCGATATCGGAATACGATGGTCATTGTCATACTTGACCTGTTGGTCCCTCGTGCAGACAAGTTCTTATTTTTGATTATAAAAAATACTTTAATCTTCTAACACATGATATTTGATATGGCTTTCATTACCTGAAGTCATGAAGTCCCGCCTTTTCGTCAACGTATTACCCTCAGGTGATTATTTTACCCCGCCCCTACCTGTATACGTAATTTAGTTTGGCGGTTTGTCTGTCAATCATCGTATCAATTCATGAAGCGCTGTGGGTCATATATATATATCGTTAGTTGAGAGAGAAACAATTGAAACTAAATGATATATTTCCATACCAACCTCATCTAATTGATGTTTTTATATTCGCTACTCTGGGAGAGTGAGATTGTTTGCCTTTGATGGAATTTTCCGTTTTAAAAATTAATTTTGCTTTATCCCCATGTAATCTAATTATAAAAACCAAAATGACCTTGATTAATTCTCGGAGTAAAAATAAAGATATGTCACCGTAAACAAAAACTAAAACTATGATAAACGAACTGTAGAATATTCATCCAAAGGAGTCGAGTTCATTAATTGGACATTTTTAGGAAAAATGATCTCGGGTATTAAAATTCAAAGGATTGGAAACTATACCCACAATCCAAACCGTAAACGGCTGAGATTGTTCTGTCATGTTGTAAAATTTTACTTTACTGGAGGAGGTAAATACAAAATTGCAGTTCTGTGATTTATATTTGATAAAATTATAACTTTTAAAGTATTTCTGACGATTCATATTCGCAATATATTAATCAGGAAAACGATCGCTGACAGTTAATTTAAAAAAAAATCGTTTTTTGATAAATTAATTATTTTATACTTCCCCCCCTACTCAGTCTGAAAACTGTGACAATATTGTTAAAAAGATTCTTAACTTCAATATAGATTCCAAAACATGAGTAAGTCAAGAATATTTTTTTCTGATATTTAAATCTTAAAGATTTTGTGTATAAAAGACTGATCCAAGCTCTACATATTTCTTTTCGAAAAAAAAATTTCAAAATTGCTGCCTCCCCCGAAGATCCACTATCGTTAAACAGAATCCACATTATTTGACCAAGTTACAAATATGGCTCCTCGATCAAGACCGCAGATCAAAGTTCTAGAAACTACATAAATGCAACACGGGGACAAAATATCGATAATGCAACCTGAGTGAACGGGGTATCCTTACTTGAACTTGAACCTTATCGACAGCGTCATAAATCACTGTCAAAAGATAACTCGGATGATGTGAGTGTATATAAGGACTTACATCGACGCATGTATGCCTTCATTATCAGAGGGCATATCGAAAAAAAACATTTTGGTAATCATAAAAAATACTAAAAATTAAAAAGGATATATGCATGTAATATCTTGTATGACAGAAAATAGATTCCATGTTATGCATTTGATAATATATTTTCTTAATGCCCATCATGTCAGTCACAGTAGGTGTCGGCATGTTAAAGAACCTTTACTGCTCAATGGTCGTAAGTGCCGAGCATATGCAAATTTTTGGTGACGTCTCTATATGACTGAAATATTCTTTAGTGGGACGTTAAACAGGCTACGATAAACAAACGTAGCATCTGTGTGAAATATATTACACACGTAAAAATTTTAAGTACAAATGAAATAATAATAATAAAAAATCTAAAATTCTCCGTGATTCTCTGTTAAGAACTTTTTGAATTTATTTTCCAAGTTTTAAAAAACTATTTACAAGTTGCAGAAAAGAATTTCTCCAGACTGATTCAGAATAGATATACTGATAGCATAGCAATATATTGGTAAGATGAATACGCGTTATAAATGCATGAAAAACTCCTTTCATATTCGACCGGTAGTTCAAATGAGGTAGGGGCGTACATCCTTTACGCCATAACAGTCAATTCTTTCAGTCATCTTTCAACAAATCATTTTGATAGTGCAGGCAGTATAATGATGCCGTAGCGTATTTCGTGTCACCTGATGTGTGATTGACGGAATTCATCAGTTTTATTTTTGAAACTATAAAACCTCCAGACATTGATTGAATTCTGACCTCTTAATCGTTAAAAATATTTCGTTGAGAGCCCGATGAGGTATCCGTTTCTCCATGATCCAACTGTGTTTGCTTCGCAGAAATGGTAAGATATAAAAGCGACTCGTCTTTTTTCATTTAACAGACACACTTATAAGGTACAAATCAAGGAATTTTCAAGGAGAGGCGTGGAGTTTATTGTGGGGATAAGATACCGCCATACACGTGGAGGGTCATGGATTCAAACTTCGCCGGAGACGACTGGCCCCGTGTCACAATAGGTGTCGGCACAATGAAGAACCCTCAAGTGTCGAGCATAGGCCAAAATTTTAGTTTAGCCTTTTTGTGACGTCTCCATCAGTTTGACTTTTTAGTTTGGCTTTTTATGATTTGTATTTCAACATATATTGACAAATTGAAAAAAAAATGAAAATAAAGTTTAAGCGTAGAGTAATTATGGTAACTGTTACGGTTGATCTATGTGGTTTTTCACTCAAGACATTTCCCCCACTTATTTAAAGTGCTAAGAACTACCATGTAGACCTATAAATAAAACAAAATATCAAAACAAAAATGAATTAAACTAAATATATCTCTATGTAATTTTCAGAGCTATAAAAAGGGCTATCGCAATAAACAAGGCTAGGTCTGTGAGCATCTTAGCGTTTAAGACTAAATTTTAAAGTACGGTTAATCCAAATCTGGTGTGTTTTTAAAAAAATCTATTAAAAATCCCCCCCCCCCCCAGAAAAGGAGGAATGAAGAATCATCTTCGTTAATCAGAGTCAACATTACTTGACCAACTTACAGTTATAATTGCTCCTCGTTGAAGACCGCAGATCAAAGCAATTACATAACAGGGACATCTGTTAAAAAAACATCAAGTCTGGGTTTGAACAGGGTATCCATAGTGACGGGGTCATAAATCGCCTCAAGAGATAAAACTCGCATTCCTATGTACACAGATATATACGCGTAAGTCAAGAACTGTATCTAGTTATATATATATTGCTAAAATGAAAAAAAAATGATATGGAATCTTTTATAAAAACATTGGGGATATCAATGCTACATGTATATTTTACCTATCTTTTTATAACAAAAAACATGTATACAGTTGTCGTTTGGAAAAATGCGCTACTGAGTTAGGGTGGATGTAGATATACACAGATTATCGAACAAAATTTTATTTGAACTGTTAAAATATAGCATGCATTTACATAGGCGTCGGAGCCGGGGGCTAGGGCCGGCTAAGCCCCCCCCCCCTTTTTTTGGCAAAGATCGGCATAGGTGACAAAAAACTTTTCTGGCGTGTGTGTGTTTTAAGTTGGTTTACCCCCCCCCCCCACACACACACACACACACACACACTTCTGGCGTGTGTGTGTGTTAAGTTGGTTTAGCCCCCCCCCTTTCAATTTGCTTGCGACGCCTATGCATTAATTTCAAACGTTGTATTTTTAGTTTCGAAATCAATTATTAAATTGTATTTTTGGATCATTAGACGCGCCGACATTGAACTCGGTCACAATCAAGGGAAACTGTGCATTTGTAATTGTTTCTATTTATCATTTGGTCATTAAACGTCATTTACGGTTTTAAATTATTTTAAAGAGCGTAAAATATATTTAAGTACAATAAAATAATTAATAAAGTATAATATATTTGCATAAATTCAATATATCCATTTAGCCATATACATAGGCGTCGGAACCGGGGGGATAGGGGGCTTAGCCCCCCCCCCTTTTTTTTGCAAAGATAGACATAGGTGTTGAAAATTGGGTATAGTCTGGTTTGTGTGTGTGTATTTTAAGTTGGTTAAGCCCCTCCACATTCATTTTGCTTCCGACGTCAGTGATATATACGTAGTCGATACTTTCAACCATCTTCCACCCAATCATTTGATTGTGTAAGCAGTATTATGCTGTCATTGCATATTTCGTGTCAGCTGATATGATCTTGAATATGTATGTATTGGCGTGATTTGCAACAATCATGACTCCCTTGTGATTGAAGATTTTCAAAGAGGGGTTGAGCAGTCTGTGGACTGTAATACATTTAACTAATGTCAATCTGATTTTTATTATTAATTGTAATTATACAAGTTTAAATCGTGTTGTATATATTTTATTTAAAAAAAAAAACACCAGTCAGACTATTTACCCCTGTGCGGTAGTTGACGATGACCAGAATCATAATTCCAGATTAATTAGCATATGAAAAATCAGACACGACTTGTTCAATTTTGATCAGCTATAGCTTGTTACAGTACATGTTTGATCGATGTTGAAATCGATTTTCAAACGAAGGTTTACTTGCGGGAGGCCTGTGGTCTCTCCCCCGGGTACATTTTGAAGATATATCATAATAGAGTTTTTTACATATGCATTTTTGTTTTGAATGAATAGAATATCCCAACGATTGCTATTCCTCCAAACCTGTAGGTGTTAAAATAAGTTTTTGAAACCTGGGAATTTTACTTTTATAAAGTATCGAATGGTAAAAACCCACGTGAATGAATTGTATGTTTCGTATAACGAAATCGGGTACAGATTTCCTTGAACTTTTGCTAATACATGTATATTATTCGTACCACTTTTAATCTTAATTTAAAAAAAGTGTACACAGTTGCACAATACTTTAACTGAAGTTCATATTAAAGTCGGGTAGATAAAGGTATCGGCAAATTCAAATTCAATTACATTAGCTTTAGTATATCATAAACGTCCGGTAGTTTAAGTGGAATGGTCAGGAGACCAGGAAATTCTATACCTTTATACTAGTATCGCATACATGATAATTCTATTGATGTATTTAAAGTCATGATGAACCTTGATATTATATGCAGCAGACGAAGAACTGTTTTAAACCATTAAACCAATGAAACAAAACATAGTACCGTTAAAATATTGGGAATGAGAAATACATCTTTTGACCGAGCAAAAATACATGTGTGGAGAGAGAGAGAGAGAGAGAGAGATTTCAGAACTTCGAATTTTTAAGCGCCGTCACAAATTTGGCTTACAGTTTTTGTTTGAAAATCTGTTTTATAAACCAGATACGTAGATAACTAAACGTAATACGAAGTAGGTAGGATCGAAAGAAAATAAACCTCGATAGGATTAGTCGAAGTTCCGTTACTTCTTTTTGTCGATATTTTAATTGATGTCACAAAATTTGTGTAAATTGACATACGATGTCTAATATCACGGTTACGGATAGTTGAAAAGCGATATACGTGTAAGGTAGAAGGTCCCACGTGTCCAACTCTGTGCAGAAATGTGATTACACTTCACGCACGGATAACTTTGATTTGACGGCTTGGGTAATCAATTTCATTACATGACGTAGAAGAACTTTGGAGTTTGATGCAATTATAACAGAACTGTTGAACAAAGTGAAAGTCGGGGGTTTTTGTTTGGTTTGGATCAATTTGAAGGTACATATTTCGGGTACTATAGAAGATAATTGTCGCATTTAAGCGAATAGTAATGTATTTTTTTATATTTTAATCAATAGATTGACCTCGCATAAAAAAAACAAAACAAAACAGAATTCCGTTCGACAATTCCAGTAGTATACGGAGATCAGCAGCCGCTATTTGCGATGGTTTTCAACAGCCGCGATTTGCGATGATTTTCAACAGCCGCAATTTGTGATGATTTGATTCATCCCCGCGATTTGCGAGGAATTTCAACCGCCGCGATGACGGCGACCGCGTCAAATAGCCGCGATTTCATCGCGGACGACTGCTCATAACTAACCCCGCCGCGATGACGTGACTTTTGCGGAATCCGCGTGGCCCGTACTGTATGTAGCTGTGTATAGAACTTGTACAAGTATATGTGTGTAGCTGTGTATAGAACTTGTACAAGTATATGTGTGTAGCTTTGTATAGAACTTATACAAGTATATGTGTGTAGCTGTGTATATAAAACTTGTACAAGTATATGTGTGTAGCTGTGTATATAAAACTTGTACAAGTATATGTGCATAGCTGTGTATATAGAACTTGTACAAGTAAATGTGTGTAGTTGTATATAGAACTTGTACAAGTATATGTGTGTAGCTGTGTATATAAAACTTGTACAAGTATATGTGCATAGCTGTGTATATAGAACTTGTACAAGTAAATGTGTGTAGCTGTATATAGAACTTGTACAAGTATATGTGTGTAGCTGTGTATATAAAACTTGTACAAGTATATGTGCATAGCTGTGTATATAGAACTTGTACAAGTATATGTGTGTAGCTGTGTATAGAACTTGTACAAGTATATGTGTGTAGCTGTGTATATGGTACTTGTACAAGTATATGTGTGTAGCTGTGTATACAAGTATATATGCGTAGCTGTGTATATAGAACTTGTGCAAAAATGTAAGCAATTGTAATCATGCAGAACCTGAACAACCTGTGACTTTCACTTCTGATGTCAAACTCTTAGCAAAGGAACAATCACAACATTTGTCGTAGATTTGGCAGCAGGAATTGAACCCAGGACCTTGAGCATGTTCTACCACTGGATCATCCGACGAAGTAGTAATAATTAAGACTATTTTTCCCATCTTATAACCTCATAAATAAGAATTTTTCACTTACAGTAAAACCTGCTTTACCAACCACCTGTGTATGAAGACCACCTGCTCATAAAGACTGTTTGATGCTGTCCACTGGCTAGGCCGAGTGCCACAAATGTTGACCTATGTTAAAGAGTGACACCAATATAGTGAGGGTTCTTTTACATGTCACAAATGATGTGACACAGGACTTTGGTTCAAAGTCTCATCCAAAAGACCTTTGACTTTTGTTAGGCGAGGTTTTTGTCAAGGAATATTCACTATCTTTTTTTATTATTATTATTTTTTTGAGTCTTTGGTATGACCTGGTTCCAGGAACATAGATTATTTAGAATGTCATAGACTCACTTGTATTGTTGTATTGGTGGCTTTCTTTGGAGTGGTAGCTTGTTTTAGAGGCGTTAGTGGAGATGCTGTCCGTCGAATCATGAGCGGTGACCCAGATGGCGACAGGTGAGGACTGTTGTTTGGACTGGCTGTGGAATAAGTTATGCCACCTGTGAAAAAGGAAAATTAAAACAGTAACAGGATTTTGTTACATTCATATCAGGTTTAATAATCTAAACATCTGACCACTTGAATACTTGCTTTTTATTTTCAAACTCATTCACCCCCTAAAGACACACTTGGATTAGCCAAAGTCATTGATTTATAGAAAAGTTCATTGTTTCTCAGGGGTCGATGAGTTAATTAAAACCATTTACATCATCAACCTATAATAAGTTACCAAAATTTTACTTTTGCTAATAGTAGATAGAACGAATAAAATTGCCAGTGATTAAATGGTATTATCTAGGTCACCAGGTTAAAGGTCATGGTACCATCTGGAAGTGCTGAACATAAGGACTGCAAAACCAAAAGGCCTGAAATTGGACATTTTTCTACTTTAATATTTTTTTTTAATTTTGAATACTGTTTTACGCCACACTCAACAATTTTTCAGTTATATGGTGGCAGCCAGTTTTTATTGGTGGAGAGAACCCGGTTACACTGTACCCAGGAAGAGACCACTGGCCTTCTGCAAGTAAATCGGCAAAGTTTCTCACAAACTTTATGGTTCAAGTGCAATGCTCTTACCACTCTGTAGGCCCCCTCCAATTTACATACAAAATTACTGAACTATCAGATTTTTAAAACCGGCTTACTCAACAATCAAACTGATTCAACTATTCAATTTTCAATAGACCGACTCAACTATCCAATTTTGACATATTTTCAATAGATTCACCGAAGTATAAAATTGTTTAACACAAACTTACTGGTAGGCACTAGGTGAGGTGGTGGAGTGTTCGACATCGACGTCTGTGACATCATCATGCTGGTAGGTGGCACTCCTATTCCTGGTTGCGAATTACCCACACTATCTCCCTGCTGGTTAGACATCATGTGACTCGTTGGTGGGGTAGCCGTGGAATTTGGTGGTAAGAAACCATTTCCATTCAATGTAGAAAAATTTGGAGAACTAGCACTATGTGTAAGTGATGAAGACTTTGGAATAAATTCATTAGCAACAGGGTTTGGTCCCTAAAATACATAACAATACTAATTATACAAATATATCCCTAATTTTCATTCTTTATTTAACTCACCTGTAAAGACATCAAAGTGTTACCTAGCAACACATTTGAATTGGCTATTACTGAATATATTAACTTTTCAGTAAATGAAACACTTAACAGAACTTAAAAAACTTAAAATCTCTTTTATTGCATGTGGAAAAAATATATAACAAGTAGTTTACAAAAAGTTGTTGAGAGATTGAAACAGTCTACAACAATACAGAAATCACCTCTTACATTTGCTCTGTAAATACATGACTGATTATACAAAATGTCTCTCTTTCTTCATATAGAGCCCAAAACAAGTGACCTATCACCAAATGCCAGACACTGCACCATTTGGCAAACTTTTTCAATATCATATCACAGTTAAATAACCCATCTAAAACTTGTGTAATTATGACATCACAATTGAATGACATAAAAAAAGCATATGGACAGCCATGTGTCAGCGATAGGTCAATTAATCCTAATATCAAGCACATAACACACACACACATACAAACAGATAATACAGTACCTTATTACTCATAGGAATTTGTAGATTTAATGCTGCAAAGTCAGCAGTAATCCCAGAATCCTGGCCTTCCATTCTCTGTAAAGGATTGGTTATTTGCTGACCATAACCATCCATTCTCATGCCCTGACCTCGATGACCATCAATTCTAGAATCCAAAGGCATTTCCATTCTCTGACCTGGTGGTCCAAAATTTGGACCTGGAGCAGGGCCTGGTCCCATCATGTTGCGTTGAGCTCTTCCTAGTGGTGGCCTCTGTAATTATGAATGTATTATTAGAGAATGAACTAGCTACATGTGGCAGTAACTATAAAGTAAACCAACAGTAAAATCTGCAGCCAAGTAAACAAACCAACACCTACATATGGAGCAAAATAAGTAAACCAACAGCTACAAATGGAGCTTATTGAGTGAACCAACAGCAAAATATGGATCTAAATAAAAAAAAAAACCAACAGCTATATATGCAGTTAAGTAAAACAACAGCTACACCTGGAGCTAAGTGAGTAAACAAACAGCTACATATGAAGATAAGTAAGTAAACCAATAGCTATATATGCAGCTAAGTAAACCAACAGCTACACCTGGAGCTAAGTGAGTAAACAAACAGCTACATATGAAGATAAATAAGTAAACCAATAGCTATATATGCAGCTAAGTAAACCAACAGCTACACCTGGAGCTATGTGAGTAAACAAACAGCTACATATGCAGCTAAGTAAACCAATAGCTATATACATTTGTATGCAGCTAATTAAACCAACAGCTACACATGCAGCTAAGTGAGTAAACAAACAGCTACATGTGGCACCAAGTCAACCAACAGTTACATATGCAGCTGATTAAACCAACAGTTACACATGCAGCTACGTATGTAACCAATGGTTTCATGTGGTGCTAATTAAGTAAACCAACAGCTACATATGGAGATTAGCAAATAAACCAACAGCTACATACGGCCATTGGGGATATGTAAGTAAAACAACAGTTACGTATGGAGCTACATGTATGTAAGTAAAACAACAGCTATATATGGAGCTATGTAAGTAAAACAACTGCTACATATGGAGCTATGTAAGTAAAACAACAGCTACATATGGAGCTACAGGTATGTAAGTAAAACAACAGCTACATATGGAGCTATGTATAACAACAGCCACAATTACAAAACATATATTGTAGCTCTGTCTTACAATTAAATAACTTAAGACTAAGAACAGTTTTTGGTTTGTTGTTCAGGCAGCAACCGCTTCAATGGTCTATAGTTCCAAGTCTTGATTTTCTGTAAAATGGTCACACATGCCCCTCACCCTTTAGACCCTGGTTTGAGAGCCTATCAAACACCATATAAGTGTCAGTCTGTGTTTTCACAAAGAATGAAAACTCAGTCATAACTTTCCTCAACAAATATACATACATGTACATGTAAAACATTTATTCCAACATCAATCTAGATAAAAAGCATAACCTATTTAGCCTATAAGCTAAGTCTGGGGATTTTCCTCTCTTTCGGGAATGGACCTGGGCCTTTTGAATTGGGAATTTTAGCAACATTCTATTGGAATTGGGAAATCTAGAAATACCTGTACACAAAACTATGTGAAAATAACAGAATCTCTTCAAATTCATTGTCATTTGATTTCAGCTGGAAAATTTTGACTACAAAATGGGAGGAAATTCATTGTTTCTGCATTGGGATGGGGTCTTGTTTAAGCCCGTATGATACTTAATAGGGTGGGAAATCCTCTAAGTCTCTATACATCTGACAAAACAATACCAAAAGATTTGAACAAAGTAAATATACATTGTTAGTATAATCCCAGGGCACTTGTACTTACCGAAAATTGAGTAAAATCTGGGACTGAGTTTTCACCACCAAAAGTGGCATTAAAGTACTGGTCACCGTTGTTCCCCATTACATCCGTCATTCCTGAAAAGAGATCATTACCGTACAGTTCAAATCTATGTAACAATCAAGTCCATACCAAGAATATATATAAATGTTAACCACTGTGAGATAATGCTAAGTTTATTGCCTTTCTGTCGTCAGTGCCATGTCATCATCTCAAGAATTGATCGGTGTGAAATATTTTGGCTGTTCTAGAAATGTTCATTCACCGACGATAAGCTTAGGGAATTGAATTCTGATTATTAAAAAAATAATGATGGATGAAAATTGAAATGATAAATACATATTTAAGCATTGACCTGCGTTTACATTTCATTATACATAAACCTCATCAAATTGGCACTAATCTGCCTGTGAATGCCAACTGAAAGCAGTCCAATCCTTAAATATTAAAGATTATTATTGCCCATTTTAAAAAATGCCCAAAGGTTTGTCTTCCAAATTTGAAAAAATTTCAGGAAAATTGAAAATATTATATCAGACATTTTGAAATAAAAAAAAATGACTGGTCAACTGGACCTGTGAATAAAGGAATTTCACTGGTCAAAGAAAATTTAGTTATCAGATAGATTTCATCGGACTTTTGTCAAATTTACCGGATTTTCTGGTAAGACCGGTGAATTTCAAAAACTCTGTTATACGAACTTAATTTAATGATCTCACTCAGTAACAAGCATTCTGAATATTGATGACTCAACACACGTACATGCATTTTAGACAGGGACCACACTTTCTGCCATTGTAGTGTGATCTCTGAGGACAGGTGGTCCTTCAAAAGAGGTTTAATTTACAGATATTTAGCTGATTGGGTTTTAAAATGTGGCCTTGAAAGACAGGTGATCCTTCATGACAGTGGTCTCTTGAGACAGGTTCCACTGCACAGAACTTCAACCAAAAGTCAAATACATTTACAATACATGAAAGTGGTCTCTTGAGACAGGTTCCACTACACAGAACTTCAACCAAAAGTCAAATACATTTACAATACATGAAAGTGGTCTCTTGAGACAGGTTCCACTACACAGAACTTCAACCAAAAGTCATATACATTTACAATACATGAAAGTGGTCTCTTGAGACAGGTTCCACTACACAGAACTTCAACCAAAAGTCAAATACATTTACAATACATGAAAGTGGTCTCTTGAGACAGGTTCCACTACACAGAACTTCAACCAAAAGTCATATACATTTACAATACATGAAAGTGGTCTCTTGAGACAGGTTCCACTACACAGAACTTCAACCAAAAGTCATATACATTTACAATACATGAAAGTGGTCTCTTGAGACAGGTTCCACTACACAGAACTTCAACCAAAAGTCAAATACATTTACAATACATGTATGAGTAGTTAACCAGACAGACGGACACACAAACAAACATGCACGCACGCACACACCCACACCCACACAGGCTATAGCTATAGTCTCCCTCCCCCTTTTCATTGGTAGGGAACTACATAACATTTTTAACCATACAGACTTTAATAGACTAGTCTTGAACAATAGAAAAGAGCATACGACTGAAATACTCAGGGAAGAAAAGTTTAAAATATACATGTACATGTACTTTGACTATGAGTAACAATTTAAACTAGATCTTATTTGTATAAATTGTGAAATATATTTCCTTCCTTCCATCAATATTGTAAACAATCGGTGTACTAATTTACGACCAAGGGCTTCTGACCTGCAAATGACAAGCTATCAGAATACTGAATGTGGATGGCTTATATGCTATCACCAATCGGTCAAGTACAATATGAGTCACTTTTAACACTACAAAAATGCATTGAATTCACAGGTTCTTAACAAAACTGTTATGAAAGAATTAATTTGAACATTTTTATATTACATCTATGAAAGTGCTTGAATAATTTACACAAAAAAAACTGAGTTATGTGTGGAATGCAGACAGTAACTCCAAAAATATACAAAACATATTTAAGATTTTATAAATATACTTACAGTATATGTACATTTTATCCTATATGCAAAAAAATAATCAAAGTCCTTGTCAAAAATATTCCATATGCACATTGAGAATGAAGTTCCTGGAAAGTTCCATTTTAACAATTCATTTTTAGTCCTATGTAACACATACTTTCTATGTTGTTATTTTACACTGTAGTGTTACCCATTTACACTTTGTTATGAGTCTCACCTATCAATATTTCCAAATTGCTAAATATAAATATTTTATCGTTTTCTTCTATTTTAACCAGAAAAGCAGACTCAATCTGCATTGCTTAAAAAAAAACCAACTGAATAAAAAGTTGAAAATTCTAAAATTCGATAAAACCATCATCAGAGTTTTACTTACATGTATAAATTATCAAAACACTGCAAACATATTATACTATCAGTGTAGACAAATTAAAGTAATTAGCATTCATCGTATGCTAATTTATTCAAATCAATAAAATGAATTGACATGTTTTCAGAAGAGGAAACATGCATTTTCAATGTTTCAATACTTGATTTTAAAAAGATTTAAAATTACAGATAAAACATATGCTGTGACATTTGACCTGAAAGTTGAATAACGTTTTCGTAACCGACAAATGATAGCTTTCAGTTCACACAGGTGCAGCATTGAAAATATCTCACACACATGAAAATGTTATTTGTTATTACATATGGGTTTTTGAAAATAAATTTGGTTTACAGTAAAACCTGTCTTGAGAGACCACCCCACTGTCACTGAAATGTGGTGTCTTGAGACAGGTGGTATCTCAAAAGAGGTTCTATTTAAAGGATTATTTAACCATGTGGTTTTCAGAATGTGGTCTCAAAAGACAGGCGGCCTTTCATGACAGTGGTCACCCAACACAGGTTCCACTGTACATGTGGACGGCTTTTGGTGGGCTAGTAATAGAGCATTCAACTTGCATCCTGTAGGGACTAGGTTTGATTCCCAATATAGTCAAACTTGAAAATAACAAACTCAGTTTGTATGAATTAATGCACATAACAAATCAATCAATATTCCCCGACTGCACCTCCATTTATTCTAAATAACTGAAAAACAATTTTTTAACTTATTTTACATAACAATCTTTGCTTACAACAAACCTATTTCTATGTTCCTGAAGCGCAAACTAATGTCTTTTATACTATTATAATGAAATGATCAATAAAATTTAAACAAAAGTCACTTCTAGACTTATTTGCCAAGCATAAGCAGGCCTACAGTGGGTTCTCCGATTAAATAAGTTGTATACTGGTAAGTAAAGCGTAACATAAATGTTTCTGTTTTCTTTTGACTACCGTATTTATGGCCTATAGATAGATGTGTGGGATAGGTCGAACGGCCAAAAATCAAAGGTTCATATGATGGGTCGCATATCATGTAAAAGAACTGGTACCTCAATACAGTGGCATTAGTTCATAGCACAGGTCAAAATTTGCAGCACTTCCACTTAAGCTGGTGACATCTCCTTATGTGTGAAATATTCTTGGAGAAACATATGTAAGAGAACAATAAACCAGAGGCTCCATAGACCCTGAATCGCTCACCTGGACCATATGGACTTTTAGCCAAAAAAAATAGAAAATTCTACTTAAACCAGTTGCTGTCATTTTGCATGACGGATGGGCACAAATGTAACAATATTTGGTCAGCAACTTGTAATGAATATTCATGCAATGTTTGTTTCAATCCATTCAGCATTTCTCTTGAAGATTTTTGCATGTATTTCTCCATCAGGTCCTATGTTAAATTAAATCGGCACCAAAGTAATAACATTCGGTCAGCACCTTAAAAGGAACATTCAATCAATATTTGGTTTCAATCCATTCAGTGGTCTTCTAGAAGATTTCTACATGTATTTCTCCATCGGGTCCTATGTTACACTAAGTTCCCCGCTGGCTGCCATCTTGCATGGCGGATTGGCCTCAAAGAAAGAACACTCTGTCATCACCTTGTAAGGAACATTCATGCCATGTTTTGTTTCAATCTATTACATGGTTCTCTAGAAGAAGATTTTTGTATGCATTTCACCTATGTTAAATTACCCCCTCCCCCATCAATTCAACAGTTCTCTAAAAGGAGATTTGTGTATGTATTTTCCATAGGGTCCTATGTTTCCCATAGGGTCCTAGGTTTCCCACAGGGCCCTATGTTAAACTTAAAAGTCCCCCTCCCCTGATCTCCATGTTCGATGATGGATCATCACCAAAGTAAGAACACTCAGTCTACACCTCATAAAGAACATTTATGTCATGATTGGTTTCAATCCATTCAGTGGTTCTCCAGAAGTTCAAAATGTGAATGATGGACACAGTGAGGGCAACAGCTAATAACAACAAACAAACGGTTTACATTTGAAAATGTAAAAAAAAGATATCTGTCCAGTAAATGTGGATACTAAAATAATTGTATTTGTAAATCCATTGATCAGTGAGTGGTTACCTTCAATAGCAAGTAGTTGTAGATGGAACAAAAAGTCATTTTCCATCCTCAGAAAATCAGTTTGAATGACGAAATCCGATCACAGCCACACATAACAAGTCGTACAAAAATAAAATACAAATCACCAGTAATCACTGACCCTCACTCAAACTGCAAACGATATCAATCAACATTTGAAGGACTAACTTCTACATTGTACAACACCACTATCAACGCTGTATCAACAAGACCTTGTTATCGCCAGCAAATCTCTGATAAACAGAAGTTATTTACGGGTAAGTTTGGATAGAGTGTGATGGACACTAGAGCGAACTTGTACGGAGAAAATGGGACAAGAAAGTCGTATTGTATAATTTGTAAGTACTTACTTAATTTTTAATATATCATATGTATTTAGGGAATGATATATGTTGGTGTACCAGTACAATGTAACACTCGATATCACAGAGTTCAATGGATAAAGTTGCCAACTGAGAGTATCCCAACACAATGTAAAGTCAACAGAATTGAGGAAATGAAATCATATTGTACATGTAAATTACTGATATGTTAGATCAAGCTGATTTAATACATTTACACAATGATTGGTATACATATACTGGGAGTATTCAGAGAATTCTTTGACTTTACCCTTGAAGGTAATGCAATATATTATTACTCAGAAAGGCCATACCAAGACTAGTTTATCTCGAGGTTCTCAACCCCCCCCCCCCCCCCCCCCCAACCTTTTGAAAAGGTCCAACCACAATTTCTTTTTTTTTTAATAATCATTGAATTCACACATGGGTCAATATATATATTTTTTTAAATCATAAAGGATAAACTCCTTTAGTTTTTAAAAACTTATGAAATGTTAGTATTACTAACTCCAACTTTGCACAAAAAGTATTAATTGTAAAATTTGTCCAGCTGGGTTTTTCAGAATGTCCACTAGAGTTTGTCGTCTGGTTCTTATTCAATACTATTATAACTCCCAAAATGAAACTGACTCTGAGGCGATCTTTATACAAAAGGTAAACAAATAATTCCCTGCAAATATCCAACTGCACCTAAACCCTCAATTTCATTTCACACTTCTGTATTGTGTTAACAATTCTCTGATACGATAGACTGCTTTGAGAAATAGTAATTTGTCATGCTTAAAAATTAAGTAAACCTGCATTCTAAATTATCTCTAAAGACACCATAATTCGGATATTTTAAAGCAACTGAGGTCAAAAATAAAAAAAGATTCCTTTTATATGACTTGATTTTAAAATCCCTGACCCCCCCTTTTTTTTTTTTTTGTAGGGGAGGAGGAAGTTTTGCCCACTTTTTTTTTTCTAAAACAAAATCTGAAATTACATGTACATGTTATGTATCAATATTTAAAAAAAAAAAACTGTCCTCTGAGCGACCCACTTTAAAACTATTGGTTAGGGCACATCAAACTAACAATTTTTCATGATGGCTTGGCCAGCGATATATAATGTTTTATTATAATTATATATATCTTACTTTCGTTTTCCATTTACTTTCATGTAACTTTAAATGAAAAGGTGCAATATCCTACCATATACATGTACATCCAGGGGACCAGTTTCGAGGTTCCGTGCCGGAATTGTACATGTACACTATTTTATATTCATTTATGCTATACATGTAACGATGACACATTACGAATTTTTTTTATGTTAATGTGAATAGTTATAAATTAAATAAAATATTTTTAATAATCTCTCTGGTAAGCATCTGGGTGTTGTTCAAGATTTAAGACATACCTGACTTACAACAATGAATTTATATATTCACCAACCTTCAAAGTTGGTTTCGAGAGAGATTCAAAAGAATTTACAAATCCGGACTTCGAGGTTTCAAGAACTTTGATGTTTCAAAATTTGAGTGATTGAGTATTAATTTTCGTATTTTATGAAAGAAATAAATCGGTATCTTATGAAACTTCGAGAGATAGTGAACTTCAAGGTTTCGACGTTTGAGCCACAGATAGTCATGTGTATATAGAAATCTTGTTATGTCGAAATCAAAATCGGATAAGTCAAAATTCCGGTTATGGCAAACTTAAACATGTATTATTATTATTATTTTTTTAATTTTAGTGAATTATACAAAATTTGGGTACAGGAATAGATATATTATTGATCTATCAAATTATTCAAGATAAACTTTGTTTAATTAAGATCTGATACAACAGAAAAATCAAAGTACCAGTACAGAAAGTACTGATAGGAGGCGACGATTGGTACAGCTTTGATCATGTAATATCAAGTACCCAATGTATGACAAGCATGTTCTAATAAACAGCACACATAGAATTTATGTACATGTATCTGTCAATCACGGTTTGTTTGTTTTTTTTCTAATTCATAAAATTGCAACTAAACATTTTAAATTACTTTGGGGAGAAAATAAAGACCTGAATTTGACCTGCATTGTCCTAGTTGATTTTAACTTTTATATGCATTTAGAAGAGAAATAAAATCATTTTACCATGATTCTATGAAAATTCAGGTTATAAACTACCTATACAGCCAGTAATTTTTTTTTATAAGATTTCAGTATTTTGATAGACTTTACAAAATTGTCATGCTTCATGCTGATCGACAATAGGGAACTTTCAAGTTAGCCCGGACTACCGTTATGATCCTGCATTTATTTGCGCCTTCTCGATTTTGTTCCTCAAATGTTCTTCCGGTTTTCATATTTACCTTCGTAACATATGTAAAGTAAATGGAAATATTTTTACTTTTTAGCGCATTAAATTTATTTTGTATAAAGAAACCCAAGGGACTCTTAAAACATACCACAGTGAGTTATTTAGTTGAACGCCAAATTACTGAAATGTATCAGGCAGAGAAAAATGTGCGGACAGACTAGGAATTGAACCCAGGGCCTTCCGAACACTTGCAGGGTGCTTTTACCAATTGTGCTATGGGGGCTATCTATGTATTATTGAAACCAGAAATAACATTGAGGAACATTTTCCTGGAATCACGCAACTGGCGATAATAAAAGCAAGATTATAATGGTAATCCGGGCTAACTCGAAAGTTCCCTATTGACCTAAATGTTGATCAGAATTAGCCTTTAGTATCTCCTTACTTTGGTTGGAAAACTGGTGTCAGCATTAATAAAGATAAAATTGGTCAATGACACACTGATCTCTAAATGACCAGTACAGCGGTCACACACTCGGGTAGATCAGGATAACAAACATTACAGATATTTATATAGTCAGGGCTCACTCTAGACCCAGAAAACTATGAGCCAAAAAATAAGCCAACAAAGATTTTTTTTTCAGCCAATTGAAATTTTGATTAGCAAGGGGTCATTGAATATTGATATCAAACATTTTTTTTTTAATCTTACACAACACAGTGATAAGTGATAAGTGCAAACTATACCTGTACATGTATATATATTTGGCAAACTATTTGCAAGTCAGGAAGTTTACTCGAGTGGGAAAATTTTATGGACAATTCTGTTGTTACCAGTCAAGCATGCCCTTACTCGCTGTTGTTGACGTATTATTGTTTAACATTCCACTCAAGAATCTTTCACTCATATGGAGACGTCCCCAAATGCCGGTGTAGGGCTTCAAATTCTGGTCTATGCTCGGCATTTATGGCTATAAAGCAGTGAGGGTCCTTTAACGTGCCGACACCTACTGTGACACAGGACCATGCTTTTTACAGTTGCAACACATGCCCTTAATTACTCAAGCTGTGCTTATTGTAAAACAAAGTTGTCTGTGACCATGTTATTTTTTTTCTATTGAATGGCAGTATGATACATACAAAACATGTTCCAAATGTGACCAAAATAATTTGCCAATTACAATTTTCAGACAGTCTTGAAAAAAGTTTATATTCAGAAAATTAGCCTTACAATTTTTTTAGCCAATTTTGAAAAAAAAAAATTAGTCAGTTTCTACATTGGCTAACGACAGGTTCAAAACCCCCCACCCCGGAGTCCAGGGTGAGAGCCCTGACAATGAAATCTGTCTTGAGAGACCAATATTACAAACTAAATTTATTATAATTCTAGTTGCAGAGATGTTGAAAGTAACCGGTCCGACCGGCAAAACCGGTTGAAATTGACTGTGACCGGTTGGAAACGCTAACTTATCGGTCCGAATGACCGGTAAAATCTCCGACTTGAATGGTTTTCTTTTCGAAATGTCCTATTCACTCTAGGTCATTTAAACGCTTGAACGAATTTATTTTAATGGATAAAGCATCTCATTTCAAACATCCAACTGACATTGATATCAGTAAACCAACATGGCCTCATGGCCAATTAAATATATCTCGGGCGCAACACCCGGCAAGAAACGTCCAATAGCGCAAGAGAGTTCTTCGGAAAAGAAGAAGAAATATGAAATTAATAGGCCGACTCGAGAATTTAAGCCAGAATGGTTAAACGACAATAAATGGCTCAAACATGACGATGAAAAGGGCATGATTTGTGAAATCTGCATTTCATCTTCATCGAAACATAGGAGAACCAGTACTTTTCATTCAGGTTCAAAAAATTATCGTTTGTCAGCCATTATAGACCATGAGAAATCCCCTTGCCATGTGCGTTCTGCTGAAATTATAGTCTAGAGAGACTGCATCAGGTCGAAAAAGTATTGCCCACCAGACAGTGATTGCGTTAAACGAGTCCATCAGAAAATTGTTAGAGTATAAGGTCCGTAATGTACATGCCCTAATCAAAAGCAATAGGCCTATTTCAGACATTGTTTGGCTGAACAAATTAGACGAATTGGAATAAATTTAAAGGGAAATTACAATGTTCATGTTCATTATAATTGATGTTGTTGCTTCTTCATTCTGTAGGTACAAATATGGATGTTTAAATTAGTTGGATTACTGAAAAAAATTGTCGGACCGGTAAAAATTTGTTCGGACCAGTTGATTCTGTTTAGTTACCGGTCCGAATGACTGGTTGGTTTGAAAAACTTTCAACATCTCTGTAGTTGCGATGCCAAAAAGTTATTACATTTGGGTAGCCAACCTGAACTGTAATAAAAACCTGAATTGTAATAAAATAAGTCAAGATGAGAAGGACTATATTTCCTGTGGTTTTAATAATTATTAATTTATTACATCTTCAAATATAGAATCAGGATCATGTTATGTCATATAGTTGTCAATTAAGTATACAAGTACACACAAAATTCATATTACGGTGTATATCTCACCATGTATACTTTATAGGTCAATCATGGATAAAAACCCAGTTTAAACCCTTTGGATGGTCTCTCTATAGGTACAGTTTTTGAATTATCTATGTAAAAAATAATTTTTAAGTATTTTGTTTCATATTTCTTTCCTTTTAACTTTCAAAATTTCATAGTTTGCCCTTACTCAATGTACATTTGCATTGTCAAACTCGGTGGTCAGTGACCCTGCTTTATTTTTCTCTAATGGATAACAGAATAACAGAATGATATAAACAAAAACATACACACACACACACACAAACTGTCAATCAGAAGCTTAGTCAATGACAAGTATTTTCAGTCAATCTTGAATGAATAAATGGCTATATTGGTGAATGGCAGGGTGAGCTCTGGTATTCAGTGCAAGATTTACCCCAAAATACCCCTAAACATGCCCAGAAGACCCAAAATATAATTAAAGTGGAATAAATTTGCATTTAGTAATCATTTTAAATGCATTTCCTTCTGCATAAATATTTCATAGACAATATAGAAATACCTCCTAACATACATTGTATATCAATAACAAAAATTTTCTCATTAGTCTCACGGAAATTACAGATACATGTACTATCATTTAGTAAAATGAAGGACCAAATCAATATTCTGAAATTATTTGTTTTCACAATACCTGCAATATGCATATATTATGTCAAATGTAAATCATACAAAATTCTATAGTTAGGTATATGGATATGGATATGGAAAACGATGACTTAAGTTTTTTTTATTAAAAACCTTTACTGTTCCATATGATATGATTAACATTCTCAAACATGGTCATTTTAAAATGCCATGCTGACTATAATACTCTGTGAAATTGGATAAACAGCATTATTAATGTGAAACACATCTACAGACACAGTCATTAAAATTATTCATCATTTTATAATAATAATACTGAAATTGCAGCCTTAAAAATGTTTTGGGGTGTTTTGTATGGGCAGGGATTTTCCTACCTCTTGAACTTTGGGTCCAGGGTCTGATAAAATTGGGAAAATATATGGCGTTTTGAATAAAATTGGGAAAATACACCGCATTTTGATTAAAATTGGGAATTTCATTTTCCATTTATGATGATTATAAAACTATAGTTTTCAAAATATTTATCCTTTACGAACTTATTTAATTTTTGACTTTTATAAAAAAAATAACCAATGGATTATAAATTGTTTATAGATAATGTCAACGATCGCCTGGTAGAAGTACAACCGCTGATTACAAAAACGTTCACATAACGACACTTTCAATTCAGGTTTTTCCCACTTTCAGTTTATGACCGGAAATCATGATTATAAGAAGAGTTACACGAGACTTTAGTCTATATTATCACATGTACATGTAATGGATGCCAACGAAAATAAGCAAGTTATGATGGATATAAAAGTGCTATTATTTTGAAATCGGTGAATGAAAGTCATTGAAAAATGGCTGCCGCTTATGCATCCAAGATTCCCCCAAGATGATTTAGATATTTTCAACTCTGATTCCAACTTTAAAAATGACATTTTAGTATCTGATTTGAATGATGATTCTGCACGTGAACAACATATAAACCCTATTTCTATGGAAACAGAATCCGAGATAGATATTGATTCCGAATAAGATGTTAGCAGTGACCATGATTTTACGGACAATTTCAATGCAGAAACTTCCTTCGCGGAACATGTGTAGACAAATTATTTAAATCAAAGCGTTAAAGTTAATACATTTACAGCTGAAAATGTTGGTCCAACATACAATTGAGTCAAAAGTGAGTTAGCATATTTTCATCTCCTTTTTCATGATGAGTATACATGCAATTTTTTTATATGAAACGCAAAGGATAATTGTGTATGCAATAAAATCTATACATCATACATGTATTTAGAATGTACTGATTTATTCAATTTTTTCATTCAAAAGTTCTATTTTTACATTATTACAATAATATCATATTCTTAAAATTTCTCTCACAAATTTATTCATTCCACACCCATAAATTAAAAATCAGACAGCACAGCAAAACAAAATCATGATGAAAATATGCTACAGTGAGCAGACTGCAGAAACATACTTGCTAACATTTGAAAATGTTCATGGGGGAGACAACACGCGACAAAAATTTCCAATGGTTAGCCAGACTGCAAGTGACCCATGTTCAAAAGTTCTTTTTTCACTAAGTGTCTATTTCTTACAATTTATTATAAAGAATTTTTTTTTTAATTTATTACATGTATATATATTTTAAAAAATTAAAATATTTTTTAAATATAAAAATTAAAATATCTCATTTAGTTGTTTTAATTTAATATGGATCTTAATTGTGAATTTTATTATATTATTAACCTATTATATAGATGAATCTTTCTTTTGTTTGTTTTTTTTCTTAGAAAAAAATATATTTTACATGTATTACTTGTATACTATTGAAGGGGAAATCACAGAATATTCTTTGTTGTCAAGCATTTTCAATGGAATCAATGAATTTACTATAAATTAATTTTTGATTTTGTTCATTTTACTGACATCATTTTAAGATTTTCAAAGCATATTTAGAGATAATATATATTTCATCGATCAGGTTTGGTGTTGCTCTAATAAATTACCATATCAGAAGTAAATGAAAAATGACAGGAAAAACGGCAGAACCTTCCTTGCTATGAGGCATTTTCAGTGGAAATTAATCAATATACTGTAAATATTTTTTGTTTCTGCTTTGTTAAAATTGATATTAATTCCAGAAATTATTGTTTGATAACTTATTTCCCCATTTGAGGCATCGTGGCTGCCCTTGGTATGCCATAGCAGCATTTAGTCACTCCCACAACACATCGCTAAAACCAATCAAACAACGATGAGGGGTACAAACTGGCTTCTGATTGGTTACAAAACTTTTATGAAAATTAGTGTATTGTATCATGTGGAGGAAATCTTGTGTGTCATTTTTCAAATTTCAGGGCATTTATCGTTTTTGAAAGGAAATATTAAAAAATTAGGAGAAAGATGGGGTTTTTAACAGAATGATTGGGAGGTCAGGAAACAGGGCCAAAATCGGGAGTCTCCCACGGAAATCGGGAGAGTTGGCAAGTATGCAGAAAATGTAAACTGCTACAGCGTATAACATCACTATGCAGCTGTGATGTTGCAGTATTGAAAGGGTTAACCCAAAAGAAATCTTAGATGCATACTTGCCAAGTCTCCCCTATAATTAGGGAGACTCCATATCTTTTATGTAAAATTTTAATAATTTCTTTTTTAACAAAAAATTTTTTTTTAATAATTTCTTTTTTTTTTTTAAATAAAAGCATATCTCTCCTATAAAAAATTTAAACTTACTAAAGTTTAGTCTCCCCCATGAAAATTTTTCAA
This sequence comes from Atrina japonica, assembly GCA_030159075.1. NCBI lineage: Eukaryota > Metazoa > Mollusca > Bivalvia > Pterioida > Pinnidae > Atrina > Atrina japonica. Next base: position 399,205 of record BROG01000483.1, on the reverse strand, counting down.
GGTTGGCAAGTCTGTAGTTGCAAGAATGTAAGTTTAATTTTTAGGAAACAACTGTATTTATTTTATTCCAAAGAGTTTGGGAGTAACATATGATGTATAAACATGCATTTCATTTTGCAACTCCCCCCCCCCTCCCAAATCTGGTACAACAGAATTAATCCTTTAATGGCTTTACATTTATAATCAGTGTATTTAATATTGTCAACTGATGTGATCTTTGTTCTTACAAGACCCACTTGACATAATTGTTACTGATAACTTTTATCGTGGTGATAACATACAAACAGTTGTCATTTTATCACAGAATCAGCACTAAATCTACATGTATTTCAAGGCCTCGAGATGACCCAATTTTAAACATGTTTACAATGAATTTTGAATGACCATGTTTGTACAGTATGGTTTAAGCAATCGCTCAATAGGAACAATGTTAGAAGGGAATCCATGGATTCCTGGGGCACAAGAATATAAAAGACTTAGCAAATGACATCGCACCTTGATTGTCCATGGAAGGCTGCAAGGGTGGCTCATTTGAAAACGTCTTCTGAAACCCAACACCTGGGTTTTGGTGAAGAAACTGACAATCATCGCCATATACGCACGTTCCTGTGCCCATAAAATAACGACATGGCGCAACTTTTCTGTTACCGATAGCTACAGATGACATTATATTTTTACTTTTTACTATCTGAAGATCGTGTAGTACATGACTTTTATCGGTTCAAAAGAAATATTCTCTTGTTTTCAACACTTTCCCTCTGGATTAGTGCGCATGCTTACCGGGAACTCTGGGTTGATCAAAATCAAACTAAAGCTTGGTCTGAGTTACAACAATGTTTATATTTCAATACATGGGCGGATCTAAACCAGTTTTTAACGTTTTTACCTATGAATCTATGCTTGTACCAATATTTTCTACTTCATCGTCGCATTTGATTTTTTGTTTATCGCTTCCGGATAAAATTTCACAGTCTGATTTAAAATCACCGTAGGCCGAGAATTTATCGAATCTATTTTTGAATGACTTTTTAAAAGTTTTAGCTGATATCTTTCTCTGGAAGGCTGTTCCATGCGTCAGCCCCTCTATTGGTGAAAAAAAAAGTTTCCTAAGCTCTGTTTCCTTCATCTTCCCATGACATAGATCTAGACAATTAGATCTAGTCCGAGCCGTAGGCCTAACATTATGTTTGTTTGGGGGGATCTTTAGCTGATAATAACACGGGGGAATACCGTATACATTTTGATCCTATGCAAATTTTGTTTGCAAATACATTTTCACATTCACACATGCTGAAAAAAAAACAAAAAACGCAAACGACATCTTTTCCGATAGGGTAAACACAACCCATAATACAAAGCCGGTAGTCCAAATCCATAAAATCTCAAATATACAGACAAAGCCAAGATGGATCCTAAATTTCGAGATACAGGAAGAGTATAATTGAATTGTTTTCGCCGAGAGTAGCGAGGAGAGAAAATTTCGATAGACCCTGGGATGCCTGTTTTTCTGGATTCAAGACGTGATGATAATATTTAAAAAAAAATCAATTTTTCATAGGGGGGTGGGGTTGCAAAGCCAATGCGGTACATTTATCCAAACAGGCACGCCATTATGCATACACTAAATAAGTGAAGGTGAATCAAATAATGTCCTAATGAGTAAAAAATTTGGTAGCCTTCTCAAAAAGCAAGAAATGCACTGTGTGGGTATGACTTGGGCTGTCTTCAGATTGCAATACATAGGCGTAAGAACCGGGAAGGGGGGGGGGGCCCACTTTTTTCACATACAAAATTTATTTTATATAAACATCACGTCTGGAATCCAGCAATAGGAAAATAATTATATACTCTTTCTTTCCTCTAACTCGAAATCCTGGATCCAACCAGGCTTTTGTCTGTATATCTTGGATTTTATGGGCTTGAACTACTGACTTTGTATTATGTGTTGTGTTTGCCCGCCCTACATATCGGTAAAGATGTTTTTGTTTGACGGTTTTCTCAGCATGTAGGGCTGAGTGGTCAGAGCATAGTGCTTTAAATCATGAAGTCTCTCACTTCCTGTCAGCGCAAGTTCGAGCCCGCTGGAACCTAAGCTTATTTTTGTGAGAAAGTTTCCCAGTTTAATTGCGGAAGACTGGTGATCTCTTCCTGGGTCTTTCACTTGTACAGGCTCCCAAATGAGAAAAAAGATTGTTATTATAAGATGAATAAAACATGACTCCTATGGAATATTGCCTAACAATTAATCCAACAATTAAAATTATGTGACGTAACCAGGGAGACCGTGTCCCTAAAATTTATAAAATAGTTGTGAAACCCTTAATTTTCTATAAAAAGTCGAAAAATTAAAAACAAATTTCCCAAAATTTTTTAGGCCTCGCTACGCTCGGCGAATAAAATTTTAATTTACACCTACTCCAACTTTCAATCCTCAGTCTGCTTTTGATTATGTTTGCATTGCATCACAAATAGGTATAATTTTATGTTACCAATAAAAAACAAATTTGCTTCCTACGCCACTGCAATAACCTGTGTTCTTTGAAGAAAAACAGGTTATTAAAAAATGGCTGTGTGATAAAAGATATAACGTCAAAAAGTGGGGGACATGTACCCCCGGTGCCCCCTTGTCCCACGCCCTTGATATATATATATATATATACTATATATATATAAAATATATATATATATATATATATATATATATATATATATATATATATATCTATATATATATATATATATATATATATATTATATATGCTTGTATGTATATTATGACTAGTATCCGGTCAACTCATACCTGACCAACTCGTACCCAAGTCATCTTGTACCCAAAAGTCAAGCCGTACCCAAAAGTCACGAACTTAAAATGTCGTCTTTTAGCCTCGCTAATTTGCTACGTGACATGATGTGTAAAAGTCACATATATGTGGCACGTGTAAGATAAAAAAAAACCAAATATATATACTATATATATATATATATATATATATATATATATATATAATAAATATAAATATATATAATATATACATGTATATACATTTTGTATCACTGATGTATGTACATTTAAACATAGTATCTAAAGGGAATTCAGTTCTTGTTGTTGCTGTTGTTGTTATATTTTTCTAACTTTTTTTTAGTTTTGCTGTGTTTCACGTCTCTCTCTCTCTCTCTCTCTCTCTCTCTCTCTCTCTCTCTCTCTCTCTCTCTCTCTCTCTCTCTCTCTCTCTCTCTCTCTCTCTCTCTCTCATACAGTCTCGCTAAGACATTTTCACTCACACGGTGACGCTACTGATCAGCTTTGGGAAAAGTGCCACAAATTTTCACCTATGCTACGGGACGAGACATGATCCGGATTTGACCAACTCGTGGGGTTGGGGGCGTCGTAGGATCTGAGGCTTAAAAGCGTTGTACTTCTTTGAAATAGGTTATTGATCTTTATCATCTTTCCAATTTGATCTGACAGATAAATCTGGGTGATCTGAATAAAATAGGAAAAAAAATTACATGATTCTGATGAAAAATTGGGATTATTTGTGACCATAAAACCTAAACAAATAGAGAAGGACGTGAAACACAGAGAGAGAGAGAGAGAGAGAGAGAGAGAGAGAGAGAGAGAGAGAGAGAGAGAGAGAGATAGGAAAAATAGAAAAAATATATAACAGCAATTAACAAGAACTGAACTCCCTTTAATGACAGTGATATATACAATGTTTAATATATATAATATAATCGGCGAAAGACTATGACTAAAAAGAAAAAAAATCAGAAAGGACACACTTTGTGACAAGGTGTTTTTACAAACAGGAGCATTTAAATATCATCGCTGAACGACTGATGAATTGTTTACTCGTATTCTGGAATGAAGTGATGTAATTGTCTTACATCTTATATTATCAAACATCACTTGATTAGCAAGTCAACATCTCAATCGAAAGAGTAAAATCACCGGCGCTCGTAGCTAATAAAATGAAAATTAAATAAAATTCATCTATCTACATGTTCTACAACTTATATTCTTACACCTCTGTATGATCTACATCTTTCTGTATATTCTTACACTTCTGTGTGACTTAACAACACAGACCACCGTCTTTGAGCACATGTTTTAGATATTTGTCTCAGTTTTAATAATGCGCCATATCCTCGATGTACATATATATAATTCAATTACATCATAAATTAATTTCAATTACTTAAAACGTTGAATTATTTCTTATTCTCATTATTTACATGTTATACATGTACTATAGCTAGTTACAGGGATTTTCCTATGAATTTTTTGGTCCGGTTACAGGATCCTTCTCAATGCAAAAATTGCTTGTATTTTCTCCAGAATATGCAAAAATTCCCAATTTGGAATTAAAAAAATGAATATTTTCCAATTTTCCAGACTCTGGACTTAGGAAAACCATTTTAGTTAAAAAAAAAACCACAATATACATTTAATTACTAAATGAAACATCTAACCAGGGAATAAATAATGAAAGTCATCTCCGATACCTTGGATTTCATAAATTCTCATGTGACACTGTATATAAAGACCACCTGTCTGTAAAGACCGTTTTTGTAATTTCCCCATAGCAGTCTTTATATACAAGTTTGACTATATATATATATATATATATATATATATATATATATATATATATATATATATATATATATGTGTGTGTGTGTGTGTGTGTGTGTGTGTGTGTGTGTGTGTGTGTTTTATCTTGCAGGTGCCACGTATAGGGCCTATGTGACTCTTACATACTTATTCTAAGGAGGGGCGCGAAGGCAGCTATTGTCATTGCCCCCTACCAGAGCGATTTTATAGTGAAAGAACGGATATCTGCATTAACAGACGAGAAAGATGGAATTCACAGAGGGTGGGTTAGAGTTCAGCTGCATTAGAAGGATCAGTAGAAACGACTGTGCTTAAACAAAACCCAGGAAATTTATTGGACATTTTACAATTTTTCAAGGATAACAGTGAAAAAGTTCAGTGTCACTTCATACTAAGTTATTGTCCAAAACGAGGTATCAAATGGTTCTTAACTTTATTTATAAAATTTGTCAATTACAATCAAAACAACGAGGCTGTGTATGCCGAGCCAACATTTCGATCAATTAATTTAACACCCACCAATGGAGCAGAGATCAAAGAGCAATTGGCTAAGGCGAACAAAAATCTTTCTGTCAGTTTTCAGAATTTTGAGAGGGGTGTAGTGGGTGGTGTATTGACCAGATCTTGAAAATGGAGATCGATGTGGTAGAGTATATACCTTTATCTGGCAGTAGTTATATTCCCTTACCTTCTAAAAATAATTAAGAAAAAGGCTGTCTTAAACATAAATAATGATGACCAGATATGTTTTCTTTGGTCTGTGTTGAGTCCCTATACCCTGTGAACAGAGAAAACCATCCTTATCGTGTGTCAAATTACACACAATATGAAACTGAACTTAACATTGATGGTTTAGTCTTTATGGTGCCTCTGTCTCAAATCAAACAATTTGAGATACAAAACAACATTTCTATCAATGAGTTTTCGTTTAGAAAAGACTGAAATTTCCCCCTTCAAATAACAGACCAGAGGCAAGCAAAACATTATGTAAATTTGTTATTTTGCTCCGAAGGAGAAGGAAGGCATTATGGTCTTATTAGAAACATGAGCTGGTTACTTGGTGATAGAACCAACCATAACGGTGAAAACTATTATTGTAATTACTGCCTGCATGGTTTTTATAGACAGTATCTGCTGGATGATCATGTACTTTACTGTTCTCCCCATAGACCACAACAAATAAGTTTTCCAAAGTCAGAAGAACTATGGGTGCAATTCAAACAAGTCGGAAGTACCATTCGTTATTTATCTTGACTTAGAAAGTTTAACCCTTTCAACCCTAAGTTTCTAAATCGTATGCTCTTTTATATTGTTTAGACCAGTCAATTGTGGTCTGTAGGGTTGAAAGGGTTAACTATACCTATTCAATCTTGTGATCCAAATCCAGAAAATTCCTCGACCACCCCTTACCAAAAACACGAACCATGTGGATTTTGCAACTACGTCAAATCTTCTGATGAAACACAGTCCAAACCCGCATATGTGTATAGAGGTTCAAATGCAATCGACCACCTTTTTGAATGTTTAATCAAAGAGGAGGAAATACTCCTAAAAACAGATAAATTTACCGTTTTGAATTCTCCCAGTTTTGAATTCGCCCACTGACGATGAGGGCGAAATGGGCGAAAATAAAACGGTGGCGAAGATTTCTCTGTATACAGTATGTTTATAGAGGTTCAAATGCAATCGACCACCTTTTTGAATGTTTAATCAAAGAGGAGGAAGAAATATGTAATATTTTGACTCATGTAAAACCCATGAAACTTTCATCTACAGAAGAAAATGCATTTATATCTGCTGTTGATTTCCACATCTGTGATGATGAAGTGCTAGGCATTGATAAGGTTAGAGATCACGATCACTTGACGGGAAAATTCGGAGGCGCTGCCCACAAGCTGTGTAACTTGCAATATCAGTTTGGGAAGGAAAATAGGGTCTTTTACATCCCTGTCATTGCACATAACAGCTGTAATTACGACATTCATCACTGGATGGGAGCCGTAGGGAAATTAAAGAAAAAGAAAATTTCATGTATTCCCAACAATATGGAGAAATACATAAGTTTTTCATTAGATAATTTAAGCTTTATAGATTTTCTACAATTACTAAATGCCTCATTAGATACTCTAGTGAACAATTTGGATAAGGAAGGAGGGGCTAAATTTCAAAATTTGTCAATGCATTTTACCTTTGAAAATGAAAGGGACCTTATTCTCAGAAAAGGTGCAATTCCCTATGACTATATGTCATCTTGGGATCGTTTTGACGAAAACGATCTGCCTCCCATAACAGCATTTCACAATCAGCTGTCCGAGTCTGATATTTCCGAAAGTGATTATGCCCATATTACGGACCTGTGGCAAACATTTAACATGTCAAGTATGGGTGATTATCATGATTTGTATTAAAAAACCGATGTGCTATTGTTGTCAGATGTCTTTGGAAACTTTAGATAAATATGTTTAGATTCATATCACCCTGCCCATTTCTATACTTCACCAGGTCTAGCTTGGGAAGCAATGCTAAAAATGACACAGGTCAAGTTGCAACTATTAGACGGCATTGACATGGTCTTGATGATCGAGCAAGGGATACAAAGAGGTGTGTCTATGATCTCCTAGAAATATGACAAAGCCAATAACCCTATGGTGTCAGATTATGACCTATCAAAATCAAATACTTGGCCGACTTACCTTGACATGAATAATCTTTATGGAACGAGTATGTCTGAGCCCCTCCCCGAGAAGGACTTTGCTTGATGCACACAGGAACAAATAGATACTTTCAAGGTCTTGGACATATCTGATTCCGAAACAGGGTATATTCTGGATGTGGATCTAGAATATCCAGATTCACTTCATGATGAACGCAGTGATTATCCCCTTGCTCCGGAAAACAAAACCATCACAGATGCTATGTTATGTTATCATCTCATACACGAATGTTGAAGGAAAAGATAGATATGAAAGGAAACAGTCCCAAACTCATCCCTAATTAGAGTAATAAGGAAAAGTACGTTCTTCATTACCGGAATTTGAAATATTATCTGTCGAAAGGTCTTGTGCTGTCAAAAATTCACAGGGTTCTTGAATTTACACAGTCCCCTTGGATGAAGGCCTACATAGATTTTAATACACAGAAGAGGTCTCGAGCTCAAACCGACTTTGAAGAAGATTTTTATAAACTCATGAATAACTCTGTGTTTGGGAAAACAATGGAAAACATGAGAAAAAGAGTGAACGTGAAACTAGTGCATACTAAATATTATAAACATACAAAGCGGCGATTACGTAAAGTATGCGCAAAGCCAAATTTCCAGTCATTCAAAATATTTAATGTAGATTTGGTCGCGGTTAATCTGAGGAAAACCAGCATCATTCTCAACCGATCTGTTTATGCTGGATTTTGTATCCTCGACCTCGCTAAACTGCTCATGTTCCAGTTTCATTATGACTTCGTCAAAGTCACCTATGGTAAAAATGCTAGTCTCCTTTTCACGGATACAGTCAGCTTTTGCTATGGAATTCAAACAGGACTTTTATCAAGGCATGTTCAGTCATGCATCTCTATTAACAAAACACATTATCTTTATTCAAAGTCAAACTGCAAGGTTCTCGTGAAAATGAAGGATGAATGTGGAGGGAAACCGATTCAAGAATTCATTGGTTTAAGACCAAAGATGTATAGTTTGTTATATGATAGCATGGAGAAAAAAAAAACCGCAAAGGGTGTGAAAAAACTTTGATTGACAGAACATTTAAACATGAGACATATAAGCAAGCCCTCTTTGATCATTGCTCCATGCATCATTCCATGAATATGATTAGAAGTTACAATCACCAACTTTACTCTATATCTAATTGTAAAACAACTCCATATGATGACAAACGTTTTATGCTAGACTCTGGCATACACACCTTGGCTCACAGTCATTATAAAACCAAGCCATTTGTTACTTCTGTGTGAGACGATGCGCTTTGTATATATTAGTCTTTAATAATAATAATGGTAAAAAAGAACATTTCTGCTAAATCTACAATGTTATTGTAAACAAGTAATTTATTCATGAATCTAGAATTTGTAAGAATATGTTCATTATATAAATACATGAATACATTGCATGTTCAAAGCTGGATATAATTGTATTAATAAAATTCAATTTAAACTGATTGATCATTGTAGTGTTTTGTCACTATGACCCACACAAAAGTGTCACTTGTGTTAGTCATCTGATTCTTCGTAAGATTCTTCCCCTGTTTCTTCCTCGTCATCTTCTGATTCTTCCCCTGTCTCTTCCTCGTCATCTTCACATTCGTCCCCTGTCTCTTCCTCGTCATCTTCAGATTCTTCCCCTGTCTATTCCTCGTCATCTTCAGATTTGTCCCCTGCCTTTTCCTCGTCATCTTCTGATTCTTCCCCTGTCTTTTCCTCGTCATCTTCGGATTCCTCCCCTGTCTCTTCCCCGTCATCTTCTGATTCGTCCCCTGTCTCTTCCTTGTCATCTTCAGATTCGTCCCCTGTCTCTTCCTTGTCATCTTCAGATTCTTCCCCTGTCTGTTAATCGTAATCTTCTAATTTTCCCCTGTCTCTTCCTCGTCATCTTCTGATTCTCTCCCTGTCTCTTCATCGTCATCTTCGGATTCTTCCCCTGTCTCTTCCTCGTCATCTTCTGATTCGTCCCCTGTCTCTTCCTCGTCATCTTCAGATTCGTCCGCTGTCTCTTCCTCGTCATCTTCTGATTTTCCCCCTGTCTCTTCCTCATCATCTTCAGATTCTTCCCCGTCTCTTCCTGCTCATCTTCAGATTCTTCCCCTGTCTCTTCCTGCTCATCTTCAGATTCTTCCCCTGTCTCTTCCTCCTCATCTTTAGATTCTTCCCTTGTCTCTTCCTCTTCATCTTCAGACTCTTCCTCTGTCTCTTCATCATAATTACTATCATCAGCCGCCAGTACCTGATCGAACTCTTTTTTTTTTTATACATGAAGTTACTAAGAACGCGGGATATGGTTTTACTCAGATCTATATTTTTATTTTCCGTAATGATTGATATTTCCTCCTTGGTATTTCGGTGCAGATTGCTCCGATTCAATTTAGTCGAAATCATGAGAATTCTTTTATATTTCTCAAGAAGAAAAGTTCTGTCCCTGGTAACATTATTTCTCCGACTTCATCTTGGGCTTCATTCTTAAGAGAGGTTCTCATTATCCTCCATGAGTGGTGTAATTTTTGTTATCGAACTGAGATTGATTTTCTTCTCATACTTCGTTTACCAAAGGAGTAAATCCTCCATCGTCATCCTCATCACTTACGTCGGACATTGTATAATTTTCATCTGATCTGTATTTCCTTCCATTGGACAACCATTTTTAACATGACGCTGTAAATCATACGAGATGCATTCTGAACACGATGGCTATCTTTCACCAGTTCATGTATATATATGTCTCATATTCAGTGATGTCGACCAAGGAATGGATTTATGAGAAACGTAATCCTGTTTACCCATTGGCTGTTTTTGATAAGCCATTCTTCTCATACCTTGAGGGATTGTTAAAGAATTGGACAGAAGATACTTATGATTTGGTTGTTTTTGATAAGACATCTCCCCACTTCGATACTCAGCATAAGAATTTGCGTCTTGAGACTTGCTTTTTGGAGACGTCTTTGACTATTTGATAGTCTGCAGTCAAATGGTGATTTATTTCCTCTTGGGTTCTTTTATAGGGTCTGAATATGTCCATCTGAAATAATCTTGATTCTGTAGTCGTTTATTTTAAATCCAAGACTAGTGATCCGTATGGAACTGACATCGCTTTTTCTTAGCGTTTCCTGTGTATTTTTGTCGAGCAAGAACTCCAATATGTTGCCGATCTCTTGGATTTTTAAACAGAACTATGTAAATGTATTGATTTTTGATTTTTTAAATGGTGCAGCTCTCCTTTCCATTGTTTAACAAATTCTGCATAATACATATCACACTCAAATTGCGATGGTGAGCACCCTCCGTAAACAGTTCACAAATTTCGTTGTCCTGGATTGCATCCTTCATCAATTATTAAGAGTCCTTTTATTGGGGTTTATCACTGCATCTGATTTAATTAATTTCTTCCGGTTGGGGAAAGCGCTACGAAGAATTCAGTAGTAGTTACGAAAGTAGTATCAAACGTTCAAGATTAGATCTACTTCGCCGTTTTCAAGCTTCAAGCTGACTTAGAAACATCGATAATGTATCTTTTAAAGGTAATACTAGTTACAGAACTTTGCTGGAGACGTCTTTGACTATTTGATAGTCTGCAGTCAAATGGTGATTTATTTCCTCTTGGGTTCTTTTATAGGGTCTGAATATGTCCATCTGAAATCAGAAAAAATATTCCCAGAGCTTTTAAATTAGACCTACCGAAAACAATTACAATAAGTTCTACTCATTCTTCTAACTCGAAATCCCATAATTCAATGTCTAGAGAATACAAGGCCAAAATTCTGCCCGGATTTGAGTTAAATTTTTGCTGATCCAAACTTCTTTTGAGAAGGGTAATCAATTTGACTTACTAGCAGATTTCTACACGTATTTTCGCGTCTGGACGCAGAAAAATGTTTCAAAATTTCAAAATTTATTGTTTTTATTAGATGCGTAAAACATGCCCCCCTAATGAAATATTGCCTCACACTTAAAAATTATGTGTAGTGACCAGGGAGAGCGTGCCCCTAATGTTGATAAAATAGGTGTGAAACCTTAATTTTTCTATAAAAGGTCGCTCAGAGAATAATTTTGTAATTTTATGGCAACAGCCTCAAAAACACCTACTTTTTAAAAAAATTTAGATCCCCCACTGTTGTAAATATTTATTGCATAATCAAAAGGCATATGAAAACAATTTACTTTACTGGGAAAAACATTTTCATAAAAAGATTTGCCCCCACCCTCTTTTGATTTGCTTCATACGCCACTACATTAATATTTTATAACAAAATTAGTTACTATCCAGGCCCGTAGACCCGATGTTCCGGATCGCATGCACAGTTTCGTGCATTACTATTGATACATAAGTTTCTGCTGCTGTAGAAGTTAAAACTCAACCCCCTCCCCCATTAAAAAAAACCTGGATCTGCCCCTGAAGAGTAACGCACTTTGGAAAAAAACAACTATATGCATTTTGAAGATTTATCACTGTGTTGAAAATTTGGAACAAACTCATTGCATATCAAAAATTTGAAACTTTCACGATCAGTTTAGTCACTACCTGTCAGTTATCACTGTGTCCGGTAATTACACGCACCCAGGGTAATAAGATGTAATCGTAAACTTTTTTTTCAAAATAGCGTTAACATCGACTTTAGACAGGGTTTAAAATACACATTTTTCAGACTACTTTAATATTAATTTCAAACTGCATTGCTACAAGCACTTGTCAGATTGTGTGAATAAAGAAAACAAGAGATCCCAGAGGGATCTTGGTGCCCACCATCGAATGTTCTTCATTTGATCTATGACATACTGTTCTTTTCTCTTATTTTGTGGCTCAACAATGAATTTGAACTAAAACCTAAATATATGTCAAATGCTTTCTCACAAGATTATAACAATACCAAATATAAATTGCTATAATCGAAGATAGCTTAACCATACCTGTCAACCTCTAAAATTGACCAGAGGAACTTGGCACCCACCATCGAATGTTCTTCATTTGATCTATGACAGACTGTTCTTTTCTCTTATTTTGTGGCTCAACAGTGAATTAGAACTAAAACCTAAAAATCTGTCAAATGCTTTCTCACAAGATTATAACAATACCAAATATAAACTGCTATAGTCCAAGATAGCTTAACCATACCTGTCACCTTCTAAGAGTAAAAATGTTGGTCCTGACCTGCATTGAGTAAAACAAACATTACACATAATAATTTGTCTCGTTGGGCCCTGATTTGTTTTTAAGTTATAAGTAAAAATCTATAAATTTCAAGGGGTGTGGAAGGACACCTTATATGACCCAATGATCATACACCAATGAATGTGTCTACCCATAACAAATAAGAAATACATGGCTCAATGGTAGACGATGTAAATGAATTTAAAAAAATACATGATAAACTTTAATTGTCAAAATCCAAAATCCACCTGGCAGCCATTTTGTGATCCGATCCACCTGAAAATGTACACTGCACAACAAGACCTCAGGGAGAACTTATATGTAAAATTTCATAAAGATCCATTCTAGACCTTCTGAGAAATAGCGATAACAAATTTTAATTGTCAAAATCCAAGATGGTTGCCTGGCAGCCATTTTGTGAATCGACCTGCCTGAAAATGTACACTCCACAACTAGACCTCAAGGGGAACCTATATGTCAAATTTCATAAAGATCCCTTCAGTACTTTCTGAGAAACAGTGATAACAAACTTTTATTTTTAAAATACAAAATGGTCACCTGGCAGCCATTTTGTGATCCGACCCGACCTGAAAATGTACACTGCAAAACTACACCTCAAGGAGAACCTGTACGTCAAATTTTATAAAGATCCCTTCCGTACTTTCTGAGAAATAGAGATAACAAGAATTGTTTAAGGACAGACGACATATGACGGACCACGGACGAAGAGTGATAAGAATAGCCCACCATCTGTTCTCACCATATGCCGGATAAAATGGTGCTGTTTACACACTGTCAAAGTCAACATACCACTTTTTGCACAAACTCATGTTAACGAAATAATAGACATACAGTTCAATATGTATTTAGGTGTACCAGTAAACTTGTCAACACAGAAAAATAGGAGATGGCACTAATCATCAGTCCCCAGGACTAAGAAAACCATTAGTCATCCACGATTCTTTTTAGCCAATTCTGATTTTGATTAGCCAGGTCAATAAATATTGATACCAAATACAGTGGAACCTTTCTATTAAGACCACCTGACTGACTGAAAGTTGTCTAATTTGTGAGGTGGTCTCTTAAGTAAGGTTTTTTACTTACTACAGTGGATTCCTCTTAATTGCATAACCAAAATGTCAGAGAAAATTATGCAAATAACAGGAATAAACAATTAACAGGAATAGTGTATTTAAGTAAATATTTATAATCATCTAGTCCTTTCATTTGCATATATCAAACTTTAAAACATCCTATGTACGCAAGTAATGAATTCTCATTCAGCATTAGCATAAAATAATGCCATAAAGGCAAAATTTCCATAAAACAGAGTTTGGTATGTTCACATTTCTATTAAATTATTATTTTCATATATAACTTTTTTACCGTAATTTACAATAAATTTTCACCCATTTGGGGGAATATTTTATGCAATTAACAGGAATTCATGGTTTAACTTATGCAGTTAAAAGGGATGTTTTACATATAAGACATAGGAAATGGTTTTGTGTTTTGTTCTTATGCAATAAAAAGGAGTATGCAATTATCAGTATGCAATTAAGTGGAATCGACTGTATTACATGTACACATACATCAAGAGACTAAAATGTGTGGTCTGAAATGTGAGGTGGTCTCCTAAGTGAGTTGGTCTCCTAAGTGAGGTGGTCTCCTATGTGAGGTTTCACTGTATGGTTTTTAATCTGACGCAAAATAGTAACTAGTGTAAATTACATGTACTAGTATGCATGTAGATGTGGCCAACTATTTGCAAGTCTAGAGGTTTACATGATTGTGAAAAATTTGGAGACAATGCTGTTGTTATGAATCAAGTACTCCCTTACTCATGTTGTGTGTACATGTACAACAGTAATGGTCAAACATAGTGCTTTGTGATCATGCTAATAGTTTTCACTTTTGAGTGAGAATATGATACACACAAAACATGTACTGAACATGGCCAAAAATATTGTCAGAAAAATACTGATAAGTCAACTACAATTTATTTTTTTAGCCAATCTTGAAAAATATACGTCAATGGCTACATTGGCTAATGACAGAGTGAGCCCCGAGTCCCCTATCAACGAAACCAGGATATATAGGTTTTGTCTGCATCCGTCTGTCCACATGGTCAAGGTTTTCATTAAAGTTTTGAAAATGGTCACTACAGTGGTTTCACAGGTAGGAGATGCTGCTTGCTTGGGCTTGATTAAACAAGAAGCATAACTTCTTAAAGCCCTTGCCACTTGTACCACTTAATTTGTACAATTTGACAAGGTATCAAATTGCACATCTTAGACCATTTACCCTCCCATCTTGGCATAGTGCTGTGCAAACCTGTGCAAATGGGAGATGATAATTCACCTCTGAAAATCTGGCACGATTGGGAATCAAACTTAATAGGGACCTTCATGTTGAATATCTGGCACTCTAGCAACTGAGCTATTCTGTCCATTAGTAAGTAATGTGTATTGATATATTGATGCTCTCAGAATGCTTGTTCATTAAAAATTCTGAGTAGATATATACAAAAAAATAAATAAATAAAAAACAATTCAAAACTTTGTCTACATTTATATTCAAAATCTCACATTACAAATAAATCATGGAAATAAATAATCAGAGATTTTATGGTTCCTTTAACAAAGGACTGTCAGTTGTTGTATATAAGAGATATCTGAATGTCAATTTCAGTAACAGAGTTGACAATGTAAATCATGAAATATCACAGTAACTAAAGTTGTGTCAGGACGGAGCACGTTTCACGTTTTAACATGTAGAAAAAACAAATTTATTCTGTGCCATCATCAGCCTGTAAATATTTAGCTGCATCCATCATTTTCTGCAAGTTTTCCTTGATGACTTTCTCGGAACACATTGGACAATTCTCCTCCGTTTCAAGCAGTCTGAAAATACACAAAAAGATGTGAAGTTTTGAAAATAAGAACATTGAATTTCATTTTTGAATTTTTAATGTAATCCATTGTTTAATTGGCATTTGGTGCCAACACTCGACAATTTTTCAGTTATACAGTGGCAACAATTTTAATTGGTGGAGGAGAAATTTCGATTACAAGGTAGCCATGCTGGCCCATCAATTCTTGTATTAAAATATGACATCAAATAATATGTGTCCATTGAGTAATGATTATCCATACACTTTGAGCATGCATAGATAAGATAGAACTTAAGTAAGACGGATGAGGAATTAAACATGTCTAGTTTCCATTTTCTGACATATACATTTAAAGAATGTTGGAAATCAAACATTCTGAAAGTATTGATTCATGTCCCCTATCTGTGAAACATTCTCAAAATACTGACGAATCAATACATATACCCATACCTGTGAAGCATTCTAAGAGTACTGATGAGTCAATACATGTCCCCTGCCTGTTAAGCATTCTGAAAGTACTGATGAATCAATACATATTCCCCTAGCTGTGAAGCATTTTAAGAGTACTGATGAATCAATACATATTCCTTAGTTGTGAAGCATTCTCAGATTCTTGATGAATCAATATATATTCCCTTAGCTGTGAAGCATTCTAAGAGTACTGATGAATCAATACATATTCCCTAGCTGTGAAGCATTCTGAAAGTACTGATGAATCAATACATATTCCCCTAGCTGTGAAACAATATCAAAATACTGACGAATCAATACATATACCCATACCAGTGAAGCATTCTAAGAGTACTGATGAATCAATACATATTCCCTAGCTGTGAAGCATTCTGACAGTACTGATGAGTCAATACATATTCCCTAGCTGTGAAGCATTCTGAAAGTACTGATGAGTCAATACATATTCCCTAGCTGTGAAGCATTCTGAGAGTAGATGAATCAATACATATTCCCCTAGCTGTGTAGCATTCTGAAGGTACTGATGAATCAATACATATTCCCCTAGCTGTGTAGCATTCTGAAAGTACTGATGAATCAATACATATTCCTTAGCTTTGAAGCATTCTAAGAGTACTGATGAATCAATACATATTCCCTAGCTGTGAAGCATTCTGAGAGTACTGATGAATCAATACATATTCCCTAGCTGTGAAGCATTCTGAAAGTACTGATGAATCAATACATATTCCCCTAGCTGTGTAGCATTCTGAAAGTACTGATGAGTCAATACATATTCCCCTAGCTGTAAAGCATTCTCAGAGTACTGATGAATCAATACATTTCCCCTATCTGTGAAGCATTCTAAGAGTACTGATGAATCAATACATTTCCCCTACCTGTGAAGCATTCTAAGAGTACTGATGAATCAATACATTTCCCCTACCTGTGAAACCATTATCAAGTGAATGGTAAGCAAGTACACAACTTTAATAAACACGAGTCGTCAGATGACAACAAAGCTCACCGGAATGGGTGTAAATTATCAAGACTGACGTGCACAGCCAAATTCTACAGTCCCCTCCCCTGTTTCACCATTATAGAAATTTAAAAAGAATATGCTTACCTGATAAATTCTGACAGACAGGCTGGGAAGTCACACCTTGGACAGGCTGTCAAGTCATCTTTCACTATATGCCGACCCTGTTAAAAGAAACAATACCGTAATTGGGATTCTGAAAATGTAATATTCTATGAACTTGAACTTTATGAACTTCATACAATTTGATTTATCATACAGTAGACTCTGTATTGAGAGACTATGCCATCTGCCACAGAAATGTGGTCTTTCATGACAGGTGCTCTTTCCAATGAGGTTTTATTTAAAGGATAATTTAATTAATTGGTTTTTAGGATGTGGTTTTAGAAGACAGGCGATTCTTTATGACAGTGGTCTATCAAGACGGGTTCCACTGTACTTTCTTCGATAAAATGTTATTGTTGTTAAGTTGAAAATGTATCATTTATTGCATTGTTTTAAAAATTGCATGGCAAATTAACTCATCTTCCTCTGAAAAGAAGTGGACTCTACTTAAAATTAATGATATATGTCAGTCCAAATGTGTTTTTAGGGGTGAATGAGTGAAGAACAAACAGGGGTTGAAAAATGGTATTCTGTTTTGGACAATTTATCTTATATAATCTATACATTGTACATAAAATTTATGCAAGAAAATGTTATATTTTCAAATTGTAGACTTTTTTTTTATTATAAAACCCTTAATAGATTGGTGAAAAAAAAACAACAGAAAAGAGTATACCACTGATGTAACAGGGGGTGAAAGGGTTAAATCGACTCATCAAATAAATATTAAAAAAACAAAAGTGTAAGTGAAAATGAAATTTTTACCTAAACACAAAAATATGAGATTGAGCACTTTTTATGTAAGCACTTTGAATATTGGGTATAAATACAGACAATCTGGTCCCAAAGGCTTAGTCACCAACTTAACTCAATTCTTGAACTCAACCACTTTCTTTGTGATTCTAAGATGAAAACTTATTCTAAGGCATAAACAATTGTAAATAATGATGATTTTTATTGAGAAAAAAATTTCAGAAATATAGGTACTCAAATTTGAGTATCAAGGTAAGGATATCTTTTTGTTTTACAAGAAAATCATAATTCTGTTTATATGTTTTGGATGTGAATAAAAGAAATAATAATAACATGTTTCCTTGTCTGTCATGACAAGTAGTTTTACAAATACATGTATATAGTGAAATTAATAAAATAAAAGATAAGACAGAATATTGAGTAAATCACGTGACTTTGGATCCAGATCATAAACTTGATCTTTTATGTACAAGTTATATCATAGTTAAGGGGGCATTAGAAATATTCTCTCCTTTTTTACTACCTAGATTGATGTACAAAAACAAAAACAAAAGTAGATATACACAGGCTTAAAAATTCTTAAATTCCTATATATTATGTGAAAATTGCTTGAGAAACCCAGTTTGGCAATTATTCACTTGCCTTTGATAAATTCAACCTTAATATTTGTATATGCATACCACACTGGACCTGACCTTATTTTCACAAAATAGATAGAAATTAAAAATTTTTTTTTTTATGTCTCTCTATAGCTCAAATACAAGTAGCAAAAGTACAAATATATTGAAAAAATAAACACAGCAAATGCCCCATTAAGTAAAGATATTTAATCTAATAATTTGAATATTAATGATCTGTCTACTTACAGTTACTAGACAGTACGGCAGGGTATTTTTACATTCCGGACACAACAGTTCCGTCTCTGGAAGCTGGAACCCACAGAACGGACATGGAGAATGTGGTTCATCTTCTTCTGTTTTGTCGGGCTTTCTGACAATCATTTCAATTTTTTTCTTGTATTTCAGGTCGATGTTGTTACGATATTCTGGTCTCATCAACATAGCAGCATAACTAAATGAAGAATTCTTTAATCCTGCTCGGTGACATTCTATAACTGTTGATGTTAAGATTGGTACGATATCTGAAAATAAATATTACTTGAAACGTCAGTAAAACAATGAGTTGTATTCTTGAAACTACAGATGAATAAAGACCAAAAATTACTATTCAAATATTTTTGTTGTTGTTTTTTATTTTTTAATGTGAATGTTGATTTATACCCCACTCAACAATCTTTCAGTTATGTGGTTGCGGCCAGAACTGGGTAACAATGTACCTGGGAAGAGAGAGACCAGCGGCCTTCCATAAGTACCACAAGTAAACTGGCAAAGTTTCTCACAAAAATCAGCTTAGTTTCCAGAGGGGCTTGTGCTGGCACTGACCAGAACTGAAGAGAATTCATGGTTCAAAGAGCGAGGCCCCTTGCATATTCATGAATACTAGTCGTTCATATTCGAATATTTGTCTTTTTTCATCCATTCTTTAAAACAGCTGTTAGTGTTCTCCAGTAAATATGTGGTTATTTAAATGTCACAGATTTAATAAAGTATTACCATGTATTTGTGAGAAAAATATCTATGAGAAAATAAAAAATTTGACCTTGCTTTCAGACAGAGTAGCTGAAAGAAATTCTCCCATACCAAATTTATCCAACACATGCTGATTTATTGTGGAAAAATGATACTGGGTAATTTACTAGTACTAAACATGTGACCAAAAATTCAAATTGTAATTTTATATTTGAATATTTGTTGTTTAACTCCTTAACCCCTAAAAACACATTTGAACTGATCTAAGTCATTGATTTACAGAAGAGTCCATTGTTTTTCAGGGGCTGATGAGTTAATATATATTAGAGTGCATTTGGCTATTTATTTCAGCTCTAAAACATATTGTCAAAAAGTCAGGGAAAAAATGACTGACGAAACATTTTGAATTTTATATACTTAACTGTGAAACACAAAAATAATACCATGACATTTAGATATACGAACAACATTGAACATTTTTTTTTAACACAACATCAAATAAAAATGTATTGATACAGCAATTATACATACAATTAAAAACGAATGAAAATATGAAATTGAAAGGCTTCCCCTCACAGAAAAAAATCCAACTTTTTGTTTTTAAACTTACGTGAAGGAAATTTACTGATGTTATTTGCGACTCTTATTAACATTCTTCCACTCTTGAGATGGTCCCCTCGTTTTACATGTATCTGAAAAAGAAAAGGTAATTTTTTTTATCATGACACATGCAAAATATAGAAGCTTTATATTTCATGACAACACTATTCATGTCATGACAAATGCTTGATTTTATTTCAGTTGTATGTACAGCAATGTTCTTAAATCTCATGAGTTTCTTTATTAATATATTGTGAAGTGCGATTAAGCACATATTACATATTTTAAAGGCAATCTAAATTTCTTGTGTACTGAATATAGTTACTTTCTAGACTTCAAATTTGATGTGTTGGGTTATTTGTCCTCCTAACACACCACTGAACGTTGGAAATATCTTCTACAATTAATAACGAGAACAGTTAAGTGCAATGCAGTATTTCATAGTATCATCTGATTTTTCAAATTTCACCTCCTTTTGTGAGAGAAATTTGGCACTGAGCGACATATGATATATGAAAACTGATTGGCGGGATAAAGGGTTAAATCATAATGATGCTGTATTGAAAAAATATTTCTTCTAGGGAAGATGACTACAGTTGAAGACCAAACATATATGCCAATTTTTTAGTCCCCTACTGGTGAAACCGGGGGGACTATAGGTTTAGTTGGCGTCTGTCCGTCAGAAATCTTTGGTTAAGGTTTTGGTTAAAGTTTTTCAATGGTTCACCATTCATTTAATAATAGTATTACAATGCTGATACTTTGCGTAGAGGATTTTTAGGGATCAAACATTAATGTTGCAGAGTAAAACTGGAAAAATATTTTTATTATTTCTTTTTTTTTTGGACTTCACTTTTTTTTCCTAAATCTGCAGGTTTTGGTTAAAGTTTTTGAAGGCTGGTGTTAACATAGGGGGATGGTATGGACATGTATTGATTCATCAATACTCTCAGAATGCTTGTTTTTAATAGGTTTAATACCACACTCAACAACTTTTCAGTTATATAGTGGCGGCGACCAGTTGTTTATGGTGTAGAGAAAACCCGGTTACAATGTACCCGGGAAGAGACCACTGGCCTTCCGCAAATAAACTGGCAAACTTTCTCACAAAATAAGTGTAGGTTCCATCAGGGGCTCAAACCTGAGCTGATCAGAAGTGAGGGACTTTATGGTTCAAAGCACAATGCTCTTCTAACCACTTGACTAAGGAGGCCTCTTTAGTGTTGATCAAAGGCGGAAAAAAAAAGCAGTTTCTTGGAGTCTTTGACTATGTCTCATTTTGGACACAACAACTATGGATGCAATATATTCAAAGGATATTTCCTGTAGGAAATATCATTACGGAGGACAATTATCCATAAAATTTTAACATGAAAATCCAACCTATATAGGAATGGAAATAAAACCCCTACCTACGGGTCCTTACCACATTTTCAAAAGCAGTTGACCAAGAATGATACACAGTTGAACCAAAATATTGAAATCAAGGGGAGAACAAATCATTCTTCCAAATAAACAAGGGTTTCAAAATAAAACCGAATTATCATCGTTATAAAGCCATTTGACAAGGGATTCGAAATCATTTCGAATAAAGCAGGATTTTAATGTCAGAGGGTTCAATATAGGTGGGTTCGACTGTAATTTTGTACAGATGGCCTTACCTTTACTAGGATATAACTGTGTAGAATCATAAGATTTGTGGCCATTTCTGCTGGAATTTTGATCTTTTGTTGTTTAAGCTCTTGGTACATACTAAACAATACATCATGTGCATTTCTGTAGTTACCTGTAATTGATAAACGTTATCCACAGTTAATGACTAATGGCGATTTTATCTTACAACGTGACCAGAAAGGATACAAGAAAATCACAGACACTAAAGTATTAATCGACAGAAGGTTCATAAGACAATATACAAATCAGGTAAAAGTTGGATAGACACGGAACATGGAAAATACCAAGATCGGATCAGGTGCCATGGAGGAGTAGGCATCCCCTGTCGACTGATCACACCTGCTATAGCCCGATTCCCTGCACTATCAGCAGGACCCTTGGCGGAAGGGTCATAATATTCACAATTTTTGTTATCATTAACCTAGGACTGCTCCATCAACTTTGTTTGGCAAGTCCACCAAAATAGATTCGATAATGGATGCAAGCTTGTTTGTCAGAGGATCATGCTTTTTCAAAAGAGTGAAAAAACAAAAGTTACGCCAAGAGATGCTATATGCAAAATGTGATGAGAATGAACTTTTTGAACAGTGAAAATATTTTATGCCTTTTCACTACTCATGCATTTCCAAAAGATGACAACTAACCCAAACAGAATGCAATAAGTCAGGCATTCAAGTGACCCAGAGTTCTGATTTAACATAATGGTGCAAAAAAAAAAAGTTATAGAAATAATGTCATATACCAGCATTCTGTTCCTCTCTGGCAATGATGATGGCTGTTCTTCCAGCCTCTCTGTATTGTTTTAAAGCCATGTATAGACGGAATAGATATTTAGCATCCTGTAATAAACAAATGATATTTTTTACTTTACATTCAAATTTCAAAGAGATGACAACATTCAAACTACATGTACATGTAAATTACAAACACTGTATACCTGCCCTATTTTATTTTTGCCCTTATGTGACATTCGCCCTCTCTAAAACTTGCCCTAATTTTGATTTCAAACTTTCCTGAGTGTAAAACTAGAACTATTAGGAAAACTTACTCAGGGTTTACTGAATATTGTAAATTGCCATTCAATTCAAAACTGGTAGTGATGAGAGTGCTGTTTCTATCAGTAATAACAGTAAATGTTTGTGTAATGCTAATCTTTGCAAATTAGGTGAAAAGAGATAATTTGCAAACTTAAGCAGCTAATGCAGATAGAGTGAAACTTGTATATAACGACCTCTTTTGGGACACAAGAAAATGGGTCTTTATAGGGAGGTGGTCTTTATATACAGAGGTTAATTTGTACACAAATGGCACTACTGGGGAAAGCAAAAAACAGTCTTTGTGACCAGGTGGTCTTTATACATAGGTGGTCGCTAAAGCAGATTATACTGTATTTTATTACTACTTCATTAATTGACCCCAACACAAAAGGTTTAATATTGAAGAATAACAAAATTCAAAACAAAGAACTTCTGAACAGATAAAACTGCAAATAAACATGCAGTGTGCAGAGGATGGC
This sequence comes from Atrina japonica, assembly GCA_030159075.1. NCBI lineage: Eukaryota > Metazoa > Mollusca > Bivalvia > Pterioida > Pinnidae > Atrina > Atrina japonica. The sequence continues at coordinate 376,104 of BROG01000483.1, read as the reverse complement.
ATATGATAATGTTCATAAAACTGAATATAAGAAGAACATACCTTTGGAATGTTATCAGTTTCACCCATCAGGAAGTCAATCAACTGTCGGGTTAGGGCTTCATCGTTTGCTCTACCCACTGTCTCTATAGCCAGTTCTATAGCCTGGCTGTCTTCTCCACTGCATTTCAAAAAGTGTTTCATTGCCTATCGAAAAATTAAAAAAAATCAATGTCCAATATAAAATTGTTGTCACTCAACAGGTGTACAATACATGATTTATTCTCCCATGGTTCACAGAATTTTTTCTCCTCTTTTTTTATGAGGAACGATTTCCTTCTCAACCCCTAGGAAATTGACAAGCAACACATGTTATGATGTCTTAATACAATTTATGACCTAGAGTTTCTGTGGCTTCTAGAATGCATTGCAAAGTTGTCAGACTTTATTTGCATAGATTTACATAGACATGTAGGCCCATTTAAAACATGGGAGAAAATTAATCACACATGGGTGTGTTGAGTAGAAACATAAATCTCCACCCTCGTGGTTAGAATTTGAAAGTAAAATCCCCGGGAAACCCTATTAGATTCTTACCATGAGGGTGGAGATTTCCTTATCCGTTCAACAAATCCCTGTAAGTTTCTAACAATCAATACAGGGTGATCAATACTGGTACCTAATCTTACAGTACTCCATGGAACAGAGTGGAAAACTCCCCATATAGAACTTGACGTATCACTAACTTTCAGTGACAAAATAAAATGATAGGGGTTAGAGATTAGCATATGGTCATGTAATGTTCTTCATAGGTTCTTACCCTGTTGTACTGGCCACTGAGTAGGAAGAATTTTCCTGATAAGAAATGATTTTTCTCATTTTCAAAATACAGCGCAATACTTTGATAGTCTTCTGGTGTTGCATCTGGGCCTGAAATAGAAAATAGATGACACAGTGATAATGTAAATATTAAGGTGTACTTTTAAGGTATAAGACTCACCAACAATACCAGCAAAAGACGGACTAAACAGTGATATCAGCAATAAAAGACTCACTTATCAATGACATGATAGCAGCACCAACATACTCACCAACAATTGACCTATCGCCAAATGTCTAACACGTGGCTCTCCATGTGCGTTTTTGACGTCATTCGATTGTGACGTCAGAATCACACATATGTTTAACGGGCCATTTGATTGTGATGTCATAATGAGAAAGTTTGCCAAAAGGTACCGTGTCTGGCATTTGGCAATAGGTCAATACCAGTAAAAGACGGACTTAACAGTGATATCAGCAATAAAAGACTCACTCATCAATGTTATGATAGCAGCATCAACAGACTCACCAACAATACCAGTAACAGACACTTATCAATGATATTGGTTTCAGACTCATAGCATGAGATAAAAAAATGTTTTAGATTAAAACTTGAGACTCACTTACCAATGATATCAGGATGTGATGTCATAATCACACATATGTTATCAGGATGAAACTCAGTCACCAATGCTATCAGGATGTGACTCACCAATGATATCAGAATGTGACTCATTCACCAATGATATCAGGATGTGACTCACTCACCAATGATATCAGATTGTGACTCACTCACCAATGATATCAGGATTAAGCTCACTCACAAATAATTTCAGAATGTGACTCACCAATGATATCAGCATAAACTCACTAAAGGTGTCAACATTAAGACTCACTTATAATATCAGCATTAAGACTCACAGGTAATATCACAATAAGACTATCATTTATATCAATATTATCACCAATGATATCAGTATTAAGACTCACTAATGATATCAGCATTAAGACTCACTAATGACATCAGCATTAAGACTCACAGGCAATATCACCATAAGCCTATCAGTTATATCAATATTATCACCAATGATATCAGCATTGAGACTCACAGCTAATATCACCATAAGACTATCAGTCATATCAATATTATCACCAATGATATCAGCATTAAGACTAAGTAATGATATCAGCATTAAGACTCACTTATGATATCAGCATTAAGACTCACAGGTAATTTCACCATAAGACTATTAGTCATATCAATATTATCACCAATGATATCAGCATTAAGACTAAGTAATGATATCAGCATTAAGACTCACTTATGATATCAGCATTAAGACTCACAGGTAATACCACCATAAGACTATCAGTCATATCAATATTATCACCAATGATATCAGCATTAAGACTAAGTAATGATATCAACACAAGAATCACGTATCAACAATATATTGACATACAAGAGACTCACCAATGATATCAGCATAAGTTTCCATCTGATTGTGAGCTTGAGCTAATTGGAAAGCCTCATCATTGCATTTGGACATGACCAAGAATTGGATGGCTGATGAATAGTCGTTCAACCTCTGGAAAAATCTGTTGATATAGAAAGACATTAAGAGAGATGCAATGACGTAAATATGTATATATCTCACATATCACTGAGAAATAAAAGTCATTATTAGCAATATCAGTTTCATTTGTAGCCCCCCCAGTCCCCACCCCCAAAAAGATACAAGGAGAGACATAAATGCCACTTTGTCATACCATCTTATTATTCAAATATCTTGTTTTGTTCATAAGGTATGTCAATGGATGCAACAAACCCAGGATTTAAACAGTAATATACAGGAATATATACAATTAATGCATAGACCTGGTCTTTCAGAAGTAAAGATACAGATTGATCAGACCTATAAGACATTTTAATTGAAATGTTGTCAATGAAACTGACATCAGCTGTTATGTGACTTTATAAGTACAAACTAATCAATTAAACACTGTAAATATGGAAATTTACATGTGTGGGTAATTTACACAAAATAAGCAATGGAGAGTTTTTCTGGTAAATGACTCCGCCATATCAGTCCCACAGTTGTGCTAAGAAGTATCATTTATACAGGAATGCTCACAGTAAGTTGTGACATTGCATAAAAAACCAAAAAAAAAAAAAAAAAAAACCATGTATAATTTACATAAAAAATTGCGTAATTAACAACATATGGCAATGTTCACGTTTACAGTAGACATTTGTGGGATACATTACATGAACAAAGGTTGAATTTTCTAAATCACTCGAGCCGACCTGGCTCAGTCTGTATCGCGCTCGACTCTTGATCATGAGTTCGAGTCCAGTTGGCGGCAGGTTGGTTTCCTGTCCTTCGGATGAGACAGTAAAAACCGAGGTCCCATGTCACAATAGGTGTCTACACGTTAAAGAACCCTGACTGCTCAATGGCCGTAAGTGCCGAGCACAGGCCAAAATTTGAAGCCCTTCACCGGTATTTGGTGATGTCTCCATATGAGTGAAACAAACAAACAAACAAACTAAAACACTCAACAAAATAATCTTGTATGAAGACAAGGAAAAGAAACAAAAGTGACACAGACTTTACAAGTCAAGGAAATATTTGTTAATAAAGAAAAAGATAATAACATACTTAGCGACCATTTTAGCTCCCTCGATGGACTGGGTTTCCCTGACAATTTTTACAGCTTCTTCTGGATTCTGAAGATAGTCCAGGTTGATTCGGATCACATTGTCCCAATCTTTAGCATTTCTGAAAGCATCTGCTGCCTCCTTGTAGCGACCGTCTGCTTCTTTAGCCTTAGCATACTGTATGTGGATCTTAGGGGATGTAATATGAGACAGGAGGTCTCCAACTTTGCCCCAGTTTTTGCCTCTAATATACACAGATGCTGCTTTGTCATAATAGCCTCCTTGTTCATACAACATGGCTGCCTCAGTCCATTGCTGAAATAAACGAACATGACAATGTAAATCACAATAGTAATAATAAACTTTACAAAATATACAAGTACAACAATATGAGATGACGTAATATAAACCCCTTAATTTTTGCAGGCTCGTTAATTTTGCAAATTTCTCAAGTGAAGAAAAATTGTGAAAGTCAAAGGTAGTGAAAATATATTCTGGAATCTGGATTCCGGAATAGTTTCTGTTTTACAAACATCGAGTTGCAAAAGTTAAGGGCAGTGAAATGTGGAAAACCGAAAAAAAAAAAAATCACTAAATTTCAGGGCAATGAAATTAATGGGGTTTACAGTATTTGAAACTAAAATTTCTTGACTGTTCTGAAATGTTCAAAAAATTCAATTCATTTAACCTGACAAAAGGTTTGCAAATTTTAGGTTTGTTTTGATATATGATTTGTTCAATTCTTCTATATTCATAATATTACATCTACTTTGTCTCAACTTAATGTACTTCATTTTACAACTCGCTGAAACAGAAAATCATACAGTACGTATTGTTTACTTTTAACATAGGTCTCTAACCTGACATGGCAAAGTTTCATGATATGCCCTTAGTATATATGTTTTTTCATCAATACACAAAAAATATGGAGTACACAAGATTTTAGATATATAAGTTTGTTTTTTGTTGGCAATTGTGTCAGACATTAACTCATGGACCCCTGAAAAACACTGGACTCTTTTGTAAATCAATGATTTAGACCAGTCCAAATGTGTCTTTAGGGGTGAATGGGTTAAAGAAAGAAACACTCATATATACCTTCATTCCTTCCAATATTCCAGCACATTCTTTCTTCAGAATTCTGCTTGGCATCTTCATTGCCATACCCACTCCCCTGTAGAAAACGATGCACATAATATACATGATTGATAATATAGTTAGGGGGGGGGGGGGGAGTAGTTAGTCTTCGTCAGCTACAGTAATGATTTATACATCAAAATTGAGAAGAAAAAGTTTTTTTCTCTGCCACCTAGCCAGAAATTTAGACTTAAGCTACCAAATCTTGTCATGTGTGATTATGGCAACTATGAATTATGTCTCATTATACAGAGCCACTATTTTGTGGAGTTCTGCAATGATGGGTGCTTCCAAGGGCGTAAAATTCTGTCACATGTGATTGTGGTTACTATATATCATATCAATGTACATTAAGCAGTTAAACTTGAATTAAAGGCCACCTCTGTGTAAAGGGCACCTGCCTATAAAGGCCCTTCAAACATAACCTTAAATAACCTTTTCATAATGATTAAACCTCATTATAAAGGCCACCTGTCTTTAACGGCTTCATTTGCCTGATCCCTTGAGTGGCCTTTACAAACAATTTTGACTGCACATGTCATATGGAGCCATTAAGGAGAGATGCTTCAAAATGAAACAAGCACACTGAGAGTACCGATGAATCAATAGATACCCAATATACTAAAACATGAAACAAGACTGATAAATGTCAACCATCAAAGGGAATAAAATGAAATCATCAGCAAAAATACGATATCAATATATCAACTAAACACATGCATGCCACTATAGTGTAGATGTACTTCATTACCCGATTCTTACCTTCGTATATCTCCCATTCTAATGGACATTCTGGCTATTCCAGCGGCACAAACTTCATCATGCTCTCGATCCTTTTCTTCCCGCGTTACACCTTTCTCATAATGAGCCAGTGCATTCATGTAGTCGCCAGTGAACTCGAGCTGCTGAGCATATTCTCGAGATATGTATGGGATCTGTTCTGGAGCCAGAGCTTTAGCCAGCTGTAGGGCACTGTCCCAGTGTAGTAGGTCTCTTCTCATCTGTGAGTACATACATTCATCATATTAGTTACTGGGTTTTGAGTTTTGATTAAACATATAAATAGAAACATTTGATATTACAATAATGATATAACATATAGTTTTTTATTACATTTTACATTAAATTTATCAATTAAATATAATCTTTATTTTTCATTTATATCTTTCAATTTGTTTGTTTGTTTGTTGTTTAACGTCCCACTCAAGAATATTTCACTCATATGGAGACGTCACCAAATGCCGGTGAAGGGCTTCAAATTTTGGCCTATGCTCGGCACTTACGGCCATTGAGCAGTGAGGGTTCTTTAACGTGCCGACACCTACTGTGACACGGGACCACGGTTTTTACTGTCTCATCCGACAGACAGGAAACCAACCTGCCACCAGCTGGACTCGAACTCACGACCTCATGATCAAGAGTCGAGCGTGCTACCGACTGAGCCAGGCCGGCTCTATATCTTTCAAAGATATTATTAACTGATTGAAAATACAACTCAGTACAAAGTAATTGGAAAATGCTGTATTTCATTTTTAGCCAATCAAAATGCTTTTAAATTTTTTGCCATTTGGGACTCCTTTTTCTTCTTTTATTACCAGACAACAAAACATGGCTGGAAAATGTAATAAATAGAATATTTGACAATTGTTTTTGAATAACATGGTTATTACATCGAGTGAGGCAGGAGAATACATATTTAACACAAGTGCTAATATCCTCTATATATTATAACAAGCATTCTGAAGGCATTGATGAATCAATACAAATTTCCATTCCTGTGAAACCATTATCAAGTAAATGGTGAAAAATAACAAAACTTTAACCCAAACCTTACCCAGATGACCAGCAGATGAATACACAGATGCAGACAAAATCTATTATCAACCCCATCAGTTTCATCAATACGGGACTTATAAATCTAAACAATATGTTTAAGATATTTTATTTTTTACTTAAAAAATTCAGATAATTTTTTGTAAACACTAAAAATATTTACTGGTAATTTGTTATGTGCCGGCTTATCCCAGGCTACTCCTTGATAGATAATTTTTACGGGTAATGCTTTATAAAAGTACAGTTACAAATGGCTGTAAAATGCAAAATTTTCCAAAAGAATTTCATCAGATGAGTAGATGTACAACATCTGATACTAAATATCTCATTTGTACAACAGTACAAACTGCTCCATAAGTTTATTCAGGAACATACATTATCAAGTACCCTATATACATATCATTTGATTTTTGCACTGTTCTATATTTTTTTGTTACTTCATATAAAATGCTTCTGGGTAAGTACATGTTTCAGGCGCATACTGTACATTCTATTACCACATGACCCCTTGAATATTGATCATTTTAAATTCAGATGATAAGCACGATATTAACCTCAAGGGCTGCCAGAGGGCGGCTGGATGACAGGAAGAGATCCTGGCCCAAATTGAACTCTGATATGAACATGGCAATATATCCTGACAACAAGTTCCGGTCTTCTAAATGCTGAAAAGTACAAAATAGGAATCTCTGTAAGGAGGTCTATATCGTGTAAATAAATATATATGAATAACAAAAAAAAAAACAACAACAAAAAACAAAAACCCCAAAATAACAACAACAATATGTATGAAATAGTCATCACTTTAACATCATATAAAATACATAGATTTTTCAGATAATTTACAAACAAATGTTTTATATTTAGTTCCTTTTCCACGATTCCTACTTTTATTTTTAGGATAAACAAAACTGATGACTTACGACGAGGTTTTTTGTTTATTGTTATTCTACACTACACTCAACTATTTTTCGGTCATATTGTGGTGACCAATTCTTAATGATGGAGGAGAGACTTTGTTTACAATGTACGCCAGAAGAGATCGCCGGCAAATTTTCTCACAAAATCAGCTTAGGTTCCAATGTTACTCGATCCTATGCTGAAAAGAGGTGAGAGACTTCATGTTTTAAAGTGTGATGCTCTAACCACTCAGCCATGGACACCCCTTTACAGGAATGTCAAACACTAGCCTGAGGTCCAGACCTATCTCGCGAAATCCCTGACCAAGGGGGAATCAAAGTCACAATATCTGTAATTGAAGGTTCAACCAAAAAGCACAAGAACTCGAGGACTATTTACATATATTTGCATATCAAAAGGTTATCCTTTGAATCACAGAAATCATAACGGAAAGAGAACATCAGTAAGAAGCTGAAAGTAACCACGGAATCTACTAAAATAAAATGGCTGTGACTTTAGAGTGTTCATTTGACATTTGCCTTTTCACTTTTGGAAAGATCACAGGCCACTTACAATCTTCCACCATCTGACTACTTTCTGGGTGTGTCAAACACGAGATTGCCAAGTTTATCCCAGTTTTTTATGTCTCTTCCGTCGTAGACTTGCGATAACGATCACACTCTGATAGAATTTTAAGAAATAAATAAATGATATTCACCTTGACTTGCTGTAGAGATGCAACCATTCCAACATCTGCTATTTCCCTGAACACACGGATAGCTTAAAATATCAAATACAGAATTCAATAAGTAAAGATAAATCTAGCATTTCTGAAATATAAATAAATATGATATACACCAAGTCCAAAATTTTTCACTAGTTTCAAATTTCATATGGTAATATATAGATGGTATATGAGAATGCAATGTTCAAAACTATTGAGTCATTTGCATGAGAAGTAAGTACAAGATAGGTGATATAGGACCAGTGATTTTCCGTTTCAAATTTGCCTCAATTCTGTTTCAAGATTTGGTGAATTCCGTTTTTTACTGTTTTCGTTAGATAAAAACTAAAACACGTAGTGCAGATAAAAAATATTCAATGATACAGACCCATAATGCTACCTTTAATAGTCTGCCATACTAAGTTCAGCCATATTGCTGTCAAAACGTCAGCTTAAACATGTGCTCGGCATAAGTGTTTTGTTGTTACCGAAAACCGTTTGTTGAGAGGATATGTCGTAAAAAGTTATGATAGATTTACATAGTGAAATTATACTATTGATTATGAAATATGATAGGTATGTTCAGTGTTTGAACACAGCATTACATGAAACATATTTCTGTATATTTTTAAACATTATTTTCATTTGAGAAGATTTCTGATTCTATGGCAACGATATATTATGACAACAGAAATGAGTATGCCCTATCTTTCGATGTTGTAAAGGTGTGGCTAAGTCTCTGCTTCAATGCAAGAAATGATGAGGTTTAAATACATAAAAAAAGATGCACATTACGCGAGGAAAAGTTGTCAAAAAAGTAAACGCAGTTTATAACACACAGAAATAGAAATAAGTTCACAATTTTATATAGTGTGTTGGTTTTTTTGAAAAGAGTTTTTAGAAACGCAAATTCCCTTTCAGATTGCCAATTCCGTGATTCCTTCCGCAATTCTGCGATCACGGAAAATCACTGGCCCTAGTGATATATGCGAGTAAATAGTGAGATGGGTGATGTAAAACAGACTGAAGATATTTAATATATAAAGCAAGTTTTTGAGATGGATGAGATGTTTTAAATAGAATTGAGATGGGTAATAGATGAGCGATTTATAAAACAGAATTGAGATGGCTAATAGATGGGTGATGTATAAAGCAGAGATGAGAGAGGTGATGCACAAAACAGCCTGTTGCAATGAGTGAAGCATGGAAAAGACTGCAGGGAATAACAGATCCTTTTTGGGAAAGGGTCCTATACCCTTTCAATTGGGAATTTTATGTCGCAATGGGCTAAATTTGGTAAAAACCAAATAGTATTAATTATGGTAATTTTACTGATAAAATTAAAAATAAAGATACAAAACTTGTGATTCATTTATCTCTTCATTAAACTGACAACATGGATTTCATCTCAAGACATGAAGGTATTAATTCAGCAGTTTTTTGTCTATATATCAAAAGTCAGGTACATTGTGAACATTGGGAAATCTCTGCTCAAAAATGGGGAAAATATAGCTGATTTTGCATTGAGAATGGGTCCTTTTACCGGACCCACATGTTGATGATATTAATTCCTGAGACTGTATAAAGATTATATAATGCAACAACAAACGTTTATATCTAGTATAGATATATCAGACAGATTGTAAAACTTGGTGGGGCACAAACTTGGAAATGTGTTTAAAACATATCACTGTGAGTGACTACAGGATTGTTGTAGTTGTTGTAGTCCACAGAAGATTTTATACATACCAAAATCAATTTCTATGGCCTGAAGAGCTCCTTTCCCTAATTCTATCCATGCAACCATGTCATTCAGAAGATTACAAAATGCCCAAGATTCCTTAAATCTGAAAACAATTTTGTACAAATCAAGATTTATTGTCTGCAAATCTTCGAAAGAGATAAAATATGAAGTACAGATTCCATTCACTTGTGATATGCATGAAGAATTATAAATATAAAAAGTACAGCAACAGTTTAAGCAACTTTAATGAAGAATAAAGTAGACACTGGTTATATATGTACAAAGAACATATACCTGGTAAGAGAAGTGATTCATTCAACTTTGATATGTTAAGTTTAAAGTTTTCATGAATTTATTAAAGTTTTCTTCTGCTAAGAATATGTATAAAATACTGAATGTATATTCTAAAATTTCTATGTCCAAGTTCTTGGTGCTCGAAGTCTTAAGACCGAGCATGTCCGAACTCAGGTGTAAATATTTCTCCACATACATTCAATAACCTTTTTATTACATATCCTCAACAATGAAACAATGGTCATGATTTAAAAATATCTTAACAAATCACAATAAAATAAAAAAATTTGCATGATGTGTCATTGTTATAGTGCGTATGAATATAACATAAAAGTAGTCCCAGAATCTAAAATCAAGTCCCCAGGGTATATGGTAGAATATTGTACTTTTTCATATAATGTTATTGACATTGTTAAGTAAACAGAAAACGCAAATACAATATACGATAAGTACAATTATATATCTAGTAAGCAATAGGTGATTTATCTAACCTTTTCAACACTTCCGACGATAATAATAGACTGGTCTAAGACATTACAAAAGAACATACCATTTAGACACTTAGGGGTCAAAGGTAATCTGTAATATACACAAGTGCTTTCTAGTTGACATATTTCATCTTACAATAAAACCATACAATAATTAGGATTTAAGTTATAACACCAAACCAAGATAAAATGGCTGACTAACCTTCTCAGCTGTATTCCTTGTTTCAAACCTTCCTTCAGCTGAAAACAAAGAATAAGATCATTGAGATATGGACATCAAGTGCTATGGATGCTGACAAAAGAACAAGAAAGAAATGGAGAAAAACAAAATTCCCCGCGGAAAGAAGTGGCGTAAAACACCATTAAAACAAACAAACAAACAAAAAACAAAAAAAAACACCAAAAAGTTTGATACACCTTTTGTTTTTATATACCTAATTAGATGACACACATGTAGTCCTGAAAGTAAATGGTAAGACTTACCTGGCACTGTTGTCCTCACAATAAGATAAAATCTTGTAATACCCAAATTTTGTTAACTTATGATAACAGCTATGAATGACCAATATTCTTAGATTAACAATAGTATTTAGAGTGACAAGGGCTTTTCTACTGCTGTAAAACCATGGTCTGAAATCTATATACTCTTTCCTACTTGTGGTCTCGTGGGACCAAAATCTCTCAAAGCTAATGAATATTTCTAAGGAGTAGGTGTTGTCCAATTTATCCAATCACTGTAGTTGTGATTGGCAACAGAAGATATCGTATAGTCTGTTGATCCAATACATTTCTGAAATTGTTTAAAAGCCTTGATCTGATTAGTTGACAAATGCAAGCACGGTTTGCTTGCATTGGCTGAGGCTTTATTAATAACAAAAAATATGTAATAGAGATTTCAGTCGCATGAGACAATGGGTAGGAAAGAGCACAGTGATTTGGGACCATGGTTTTACGACGATGGGCTTTTTTAAGTCATCATGCTGCTTGTTTAATCAAACCAGAGTAAGCGGCATATACCATGTATGCATGTATCAAATTGTACGCAAGACATACCTCATCAGGTGACATGTCCTCAATGTTCTCAGTAAAGAGAGACGAGTGTGTATCCAGTATCTGTGTTTGTAATCGGCCACTCTGAGTCTGTAGAGTTACCTCCCCATTATACAACATGACAGGTATCATACCGTATGGCAGTTTGGACTCTCCGATATATAACACCTGTGGACCTGTAAGGGGAATACAAAAATATTTTTTTTTTATAGAATATCTGAAAAAAGGTCATGCCATTCTCTTTTTAATGTCGGAAGACAGAAAACTGATTCAGGTGAATAAATAAATTTAATACTCAAGGTCATTCTTAATTAATATTAGACCTTTGTAGGTGTTTGTAATACATTGCACTTCTGAAAGTTATGGTCAAGGTTAAAAGTTTTTGATATGTAGGTCAAGAGCCAAGGTCAAAGTTACTTAAGGTCAAATCTTTTGCACTCAAAAAAAAGATCTTGTCACAAGGAATACACATGTGAAATTTGAAAGCCATATCACTTACCATTCAAAATCATGGCCAAAGTTAAAGCTTTGCACATAAACAGACAAACCAAAAACTTTATGTCCCCAAATCTCCTCACCAGGGCCTGACACCATAAAACTTGTGAATTTACTAAAGTCTGAGAATATTCTCAACTTGTCTGGCTCAGCCAATCAGATTTAGGGATTAACCATAGTTGGGTAAAGTTTGTAGATTTAAGTTAAGTTTAAATTTTTAAGTTTTATTGTGCCAGGCCCAGGACATAAAAACGTAAGTAATGTAAGTAATGGTAATTACAAACAAACAAACACTAAATCAATACATCATTAAATATGTAAATATTTCAACTTGCTTACTTGGGCTACTAAAATGGTATCAAGCACAAGAATTTAAGAATTCTCTTGTGCTGAAAGCAGCTGACATGATTACAGAAAGAAAATCCCTTGTCTTACCTTTGGTTGACTCCCTGCAGTACAGGTATGTATAAATCTTCTCGTCATCGTAGGTAATGAATGGTCCCTGAAATGTAAGTCAACTTCCGTTGATTTAATTCGAAAAAATAAAACAAAACAAAACAAAACACACTTAAAAGAAATATATTCATTTATTCCTGTCCATTTTTGTTCATTGTTGTTAAACGTGATAAAGTTTAACATATAGTAATGCTTATGATTTATCAATTATAACAAAGCAAAATGTACAACTAAACACTGATGAAGTACTTAGTCATTTAAAGGGGCATTAGCTGTGGTTTTTTTTTTCAAAACAATTCCTTTCCATTTTTACTTCTTAATTGATATATAATAACAAATAAGATATATACACAGCCATAACAATTCTTAAATTCCTATATATTTTGTGAAAATTGCACGAGAAACCCTGTTTGGCAATTTTTTCACTTGCAACAGATGTATTCAATCTTACTATTTGTACATGTATATACATAGCACACTAGACCTGACCTCATTTTCACAAAATATATAGAAATATAAGAATTTTCAATCCTATGAATAGCTCTCATTTGTTATTGTACATCAAGCACAAGTAGTGAAAGTAGACAAAAATTGATACAATATTTTTTTGGTAGACACAGCTAATGCCCCTTTAAGTAAGTTCGCAAAACTTACAATATTTAGGAAGAGTAAAAAATTACAAAAATTAATGGACTTGTATTTTTTTGTTTGTTTAAGTAACAGAATTACAGCATTATAAATACAGGCTCACTTCACTTTGATTTTCATAAAATACCTGTACCGGTAACTCAATTTTTTTTATTTTTTTAAGTGACAGAAAAATTAGGATTAAATTTTAAATACTATTTAATTCTATAAGAAGAATCAAAGTATCAATAATTGATAAAAATCTATCTTATATTTAAACATTTCAAATTTTAAATATTAAGAATAAATATAGATACATTTATAAGATAAAAATTATTTAACAGGTCGGAAAAAACACAATAACTGTAAGCACATTGTGCTTAAAGATAAGTAAGATGATTAAACTTTTTTAAAATATGTAACCTTGTTCAAAAGTTTATGTAAATATGACTGAAGTTTTACAATTTTGACTGAAGTTTTACAATTTTTTCAAATTTCTTTTAAACTCATTAATAAATTCATTCACAAATTCTACAAAAAATTTAGTAAATCCGAGAAAATAGTACTAAGGAATTCCATACAGGCTGACTTAAAACTACAGTAAATTTCAAGCCAATATTAAAAAATAACTTATTTGATGTGCCATGATGAAGGATTCTACAAGTGGGTTGATTGATAAGCATTCTTTTTAAAAACATTCTTCTTGTTTTAATGTGCAAATTAGACAAAATTTCTGATTTTTTAGAAGAAAAAAATAATTAAGAAATTGTTTTTTTTGGGGGGGGGGTGTTCAGGGTTTTCTTTTAAGGTGAATATTTCGAATTACTCATACATCAAACAAATCTTTATCTATGGCCTTCATGCTACATTTCTTACATCTACAGGAATAGATAAAGATTAATAGAATCTACCCCTACCTTTAGGCAAGCCTCGGGTTTGTCATTGAAGAATCTTACCCTCGGATTGAGATTCCTTTGTCATACCCTCCAGGTAGGGGTTGATTATTTTTCTCTCATGTTTTAAATGCATGTAGATTCTATATATGTAGATCTACGCAAAAGGAATTTGACATCATGCACTGCATTCTAGACGTCACAGACACCCTACATCATATAAATTGTATTGTGACGACATAGCACGTGTAGCTTGTCAATATCCTCGGGGTTGACAAGTAAATCATTCCCCGTTCAAATGAAGGAAAAAATCTGTGAACAATGGGAGAACAGATTTTTACTATTCATGACATCATGTTTATCTTGTGATTTTGTCTGTGGTGTAACATGCCCTAGTATAATACACATGTAAGATCAGCTACATACAGACTATAACTACGTGTACTTGTGTAGTAATATGGATAACTGTGCATAGGTAATAATCTTATTAGACCATTTACATCTGCAGCTATGTAAGTACAGAGTATAGTTTCTACAGAGTCAACACTCATCACAACAATCTTAATTTGTCTTAGCAACAGTGGAACCTGTCTTGAGAGGCCCCCTCATCTAGCTGCCACTGAAATGTGATTTCTCGAGACAGGTGGTCTCTCAAAGGAGGTTTTATGCAAAGAATTGTTCAACCAAGTGACTTTTAGAATGTAGTCTTAAGATGGCATATTGCCATGACCCCAGAATAAATAGGGACCCTCCATGAACTAAAGTCATCCTATGTAAGGGAATATTTAAACATTTTTGAGTTACTGGCAGGCAACCAGGTCTCACCATATACTAATTCTCACTAAAGCTATCTTTTGATTATAAATTTGCGATATTTTATCATGCACAATCATTTGACGAAAAAATATCTTTACTGTAAATCTGGAAATTTTCAGGGGACTTTATTTTCGCAATATATGAGTTCTAAATTTATTCAAGTGATGATATTTGCAAAACTCTGAATGCCAATTTCATCATACCATACCATGATCATATTTCAGTACGCGATAATTTTATTTTCATGATCAAGAGCTCTCACGAAATTACGCATAAATAAAATTTTCACAAATAAAACCGGATTTACAGTATTCCGCTTGCCTGGGCAAAATTATAGTAAGATACCAGTCACAGAGACAAAATTATGTCGTCCAACCATAGCTGTAGTTGAGAACTGGCACTTAGCATGAATTAGTCAACAGCCAGGACGGCCTCGAAACACTTTATATGTAGAGAAATGGACACAAAGAAACCAGTAAATATCCGACTACAGGTTTCTCTATATTTCCAATCTGATGTGTTTTCAGTGTTTATATAATTACAGGTATCTTAATTATACATTCTCATAATCCTAGGCTAGGATCCTGTGTCAAATTTTAGTCATTGAATACATTGAAATATTTATACAGTGGGACCTGTCTTGAGAGACTATCCTTTCTGCCTCTGAAATGTTGTGACATGTGGTCGTCCCTCAAAAGACGTTTTATTGACATAGATATTTTGCTGAATGGTTTCCAATATATGGTCTCAAATGACAGGTGGTCTCTCAAGACAGGTTCTACTGTATTTACACTTTGCATTCAGTTCTAAAATAAGCCTATCCCCTGTCATAATGAGAGTTGACTTTCTAAGTACAAAACTATATAGCATTAATTTGAGTTAGTATGTAAAAATATACTATAGTACTGTAATGTCAGAGGGTACATGATGCATAGAAAATGAACGCTACCTCCCGAGTTGTATTGATTAAGCCCTAAAAATAAGAGGTTCTCAAATTAACACTTTTAACATGGATTAAATTATTATCACACAATTGCTATACCTTATAAGTGGAATTTTTTAGCGAGATGCAAATTTAGCATTTTGTTCATAAATTAAAATGGCAAATGATTTTAGCTAGAAGTATTTGTAGTGATTTTTTTTTATATTCCAAACACAAAATTAAACATTTATGACCATTGATTACTGTTAACAAATGTGATAAATTCCACTCTCTTCAAACCAGTTTTAAAAAAGTATTGTTTATTAACTATAGTAATATTGGCCTAATACAGGATTTTCTGCCCAAACGATATGAAATTAAAAACTCGGCCAATATTGACAAAACTGAGCCAATATTGAAGTCGCATGACCACACGAATTCAATTGAGAGTGGCTGCCATTTCTTTTTCAAATTGAACTGTACTTGCAACTTTTCCACGCAGCATTGGCCTAGTTGAATTTCATATTGGCAGAGTTAATTAATAATATGCTTATTAATAGTGATTTTCATATTGGCCTAGTTATTGCGCCAAGGTATGTCGTATTGACCTTCGACTTCGCCTCAGGAAAATACAACAGACCTCGGTGCAATAACTAGGACAACATGGAAAATACCAATTAATAACCCTATATCATTTGATGCCCAAAGATAACTCTTACCTTGAATGCAGATTCTAACTAACAAAATTTGGGTTGGAAATTCTGAGGCAAATGAGCATTTAATGATAGATTTAAAGTTTGATTTAAGCCTGTCTGTCACCCCTAAGTATTTGAAATGGTATGCCCCTGTCTATTGTTTTAGGCAAGTCTATTATGGTCTATAAGTTTGACAGATCACTTTATGACAGGTGATGATTTGAGCATTTCTATATTTCACTGTCCTCTATTCCAGTAATCATGTGATGAGACAAAAATGCACATATGCAAATGCTAAATTCACCAGCACCAGATCTTAAGTTTCCATTTCTTGTTCAGTTTTAAAACTTGATATAACATGCAACTTCCTGGGTACATCTTAAAAATATAAACCAAGTTACTTTCGAACTTGTAACCAACATCAATACATGATCCATCAGCTGGGGAACAAGCATTCTGAGAGTACTCATGAATCAATGCAAGTTCCCTACCTGTGAAACTATTATCAAGTGCATATTAAACAATTACAAAACTTTAACCTAAATCTTTAACGCAAAACTAAAGTCGTTTCTCTCACTCATCATTGTAGATGTTGTCATACAGTGTTTTCACCTGTACAGGTCACAATGACACAATACGACAGTATCTTTATAAAGTATAAACACTGACAAACATTATGATGTATGTTTTATCTCTGTATCTTGTACACTTTTTGATTTATCTGAAATCAAAAATGTGTATCGTAATTTCTTTTAATCATGAATAAGGTTAAGCAGACAGACAGATACAGACAATAACTTATATATATATATATATATATATATATATATACACACCTTGTCTGAGATCCAGTTTTCCCATAATGCACCCTTGGTTGTTGATGAAAAGTTTGGAATGTCGAGAACTTGGTCATTTACCTGGAAAAAACAAAAAATTGCAATTTTCACCAAACTGTGTAAGGACCACAACAACGGTAAGTGAATAAAGCTGAATAATAGGTAGAACAGAATAAAAACGGTGAAACTGAAAAATTTCCTCAGTTTCATCTGGTAAAAACTGAATAATCACGACTATGATGACTGGCCAAGGTTTGGAATGTCTATGAAGTAAATAGAAATACTAAAGAAAAGGTGATAGAAAGTAAAAAACAAGGTATGCTTGCATGATCAGAAAGAAAGAAAATATCAATATAGATGGGCAATACAAAAAAGATGAAAATTAAGAAGTAAAATTATCATATCAATCTGATTCACAATTTTTTCCAATCCTATACCAGCTAAGAGCTATATAGCAATTCTTAATATACAAATGATTTTATATACAAATGCTATTACTGATGTAAGGTTAAACTTCATGTACATACATATTAATGACTTTTTTTTTCATTCAGATGTAATAAGTAATACATGACTTACTGGATTGTAAACAAAGCCGTCACTCTTCTCATCGATGAAGACAAGTCTGGTTCCACTTGGATCTGGAAATATTTTCCTAATTCCAACGACATGACGGAACTCATTCACAAAGTTCCAGTCTTCCACAAAGAAATAGTTGATACCTCCATTCTGTTGAGTAAACATATCACGAATACAGTCATACTTGTTTATAAAGGTCTCTCAAGGGAACGGGCAAAAGTAGTCGTCATAGACAGGTGGCCTCGATAAAGAGGCTTATTCATTATAAAGAAATTAAGAAAGGTTAGGTTTGAATGGCCTTTATAGGCAGGTGCCCTTTTTACAGAGTTGGCCTTTAATGCAAGTGTGACTGTATAATGAAAGAAATACTGTATAGGCAGAAAACAACTTGATGTGTTAATGTGTTATATTCAGGGCATTGATAAATCCACGAATTTAAGAAATAGTGAATATAATTTTAATATGCATTTCAGTAATAAATTCCAGGCTGCCTTCACAGGACCTGGTGTTATTTTTATTCTAATCTCAATACAAAAATTAATAAAAAAATTTTTAAAAATCATGATCACGAAGGGAGAGAGAAAGATGTGAAAATTGCAACCTTTGGAACTGGACCCTCTACAGTACCAATATATAACTTTTACAAAAATTCATCGAATAACTTTGGCATGAAAACAGTGTTTTATTACCAACTGTCTCACTAATTTATTTTGTTTCATTGAAGTTATTTCTGATTTTTTTTCTACAAGTAGAGTCTAAATCAAAATTATCATTTGAATTTTAATGGTACCATCATAGTTATAAGAACTACAAAGAAATCTTACATCTGTTCCATATATAAGGAAATCTGTCGTCAGATCATGACATGTGACCTTGGAATCATCATGGGTTGGATCAGGAAACAATCGAGTCTCTCGTTCGTCAGTTGTTGCATTGGTTTCTCCTTCAATCTAGAATAATAAAACGAATAATTATTTTACCGTACAAATAAACGATCAGTTTGTTGGTTTGCTTTAAAAAAACTGTCAAGGAACGACAATAAGATTTTAGTAAAAGAAAAGATGAAAAAAAAACCCACAAAAAATGGTAAAATAGAACATGTAAAGAGTAAACGACAAAATCATAAATGTAAAAAGAAATAAACATCAACAAAATCACTTACAAAATACCATTTCGGTAGCTGTGAGGAAAAAAAATGACGAAGAATTGTACCAATTGAAAATACACGAAAAAATAAATAAAAATTTGTCTGAAAAATTTTCATCATGGATAATCTGGATATATAAATAAAACAGAAATTGTTTACCACTAAAAACTATTCTAAATACTATACTGTTGAATATACAGAGTAGACATATTCTTAATATCAATTTTTTTTTCTATTGTTGTCATACATAACGTAGGTAATATCTGTAAAATAGAAAATGTCTTGCACAACCACCCCATCTGCCACTGAAATGTGGTCTCCCAAGACAGGTGGTCTCTCAAAAGGTGTTTTATCTAAAGGATTACTTAATAACCAAATGGTTTTCAGAATGTGGTCTCAAAATAAAGGTGGTCTTTCTTGAGAGGTATTTGAACACAGGTCTCACTGTATTTAGCTTGATGATGATGACCTATAGTCATGACTTTAGCCTCATCTTGATCACCAACCACAAAACTTGTAATGATAATGGCTATGATTGTCTTAGGTTCATAATTGCAAGCCATTGCAAAATAAACTACAAAAGCTTCATATCTTAACACAAGCTTCTTCATGATATAAATATTTTGTATGACAAGAGATAAGAGACTTCATTGTTTAAAGCGTGATGCTCTAACCACTTGGCCATGGACCCCCCCCCCCCCCACTATAAACATTTTAGGGGGAAATTTAGAAGCTGTATTTCATTTTTTACATCAGTCTAAGTTCAATGACTTTCATTAATAGCTTTTCTAAAATCTAAAATGGTGTTTTATGCCACACTCAACAATTTTTCAGGTATATGGTGGAGGCCAATTTTTTGATGGTGGAGTAGAGAATCCGGTTACCTGTGAAGAGACCACCGGCCTTCTGCAAGTAAACTGGAAAACTTTCTCACAAATATCAGCATAGGTTCCAGCAGGGCTCAAACCTGCGCTGACCAAAAGTGAGAAACTTCACGGTTAAAAGTGTGATGCTCTAACCACTCGGCCACGGAGGCCCCTCCATCAATGACTACCTTAATTACAGCTAGATTCAGTGAGACAAGCATTCTATTCTAATGATAAAATGTTATGAAGTTTACCAATATCTTAATTTAGTACAAAAACACATTGGACAACAAATACTAACTGCCTCTATGTTTCTTACCATGTGCAGTTGAACTTTGCCCTCAAAGCCGACTGCTGCATAGTCCGAGTTGAGACATATATGGCTGACAGTTCCAAGGTACTCTCTGTCCTTTAGTCTCTCTACGCCTGAAAGCAAAGTGGCCGTCAGTGATACCAAATAGAATGAGTATGACGGTAGTTATGTTTCTATATATAGGAAATTACAGATGTTTAAGAAAAACAAAGTCATACCAAATGGAACAAGAATGACAGTTAATATGTTTCTATATATGGGAAATCACAGATGCTTAAAGAACAACATGCTGTCAGCCTCTAATGTTATAAACTGGTATTCAAATCTGAGATAGTTTTCTATTGTCTATGAGAAATATTGTTTTTTTTTACTTTTATTACTGTTATTAACTTTTAATGTTGTTATTTATCTCAGTTATAGCTATTTAATTTATTCTATTGTTATTTTCTTGTTATTGTTATTTACTTCCATTATTGTTACTTACTAATATTGCTGTTGTTTACTTATATTGTTGATATTCAATTCTGATATTGTTATTTGTGTCTATTGTTATTTGTGTCTATTGTTATTTGTCTATTGTTATTTATGTCTATTATTATGTGTCTATTGTTATGTGTCTATTGTTATTTGTGTCTATTGCTATTTGTGTCTATTGTTATTTGTGTCTATTGTTATTTGTGTCTATTGTTATGTGTCTATTGTTATGTGTCTATTTTTATTTGTGTCTACTGTTATTTGTGTCTATTATCTTTTGTCTATTGTCATTTGTGTGTGTTGTAATTCATGTCTGTTATTTGTCTGTTGTTTATCTCAATGTTATTTGTACTTGTTATTTCTGTCTGTTATTTTTTCTATTGTTATTTATGTTTATTTGTATCAGTTTATTTGTGTTTACTGTCTATTGTTATTTGTATCAATTGTTATTTTTTCTATTGTTACTTGTGTATGTTATTTGTATCAGTTGTTATATGTGTCTATTGTTATTGTTTTCTATTGTTATTTGTGTTTATTATTGTTATTTTCTTCTTTACTACTGTATTTGAAATTAAGTGAGGGTTAACTATTAAAGTAATTTCATGTCAGCCTGTGAATTATTACAACATGACACTAATAAGAAAAGCTTTTGAACAGAAAAAAAGTAATATGACTACAAAACAGAAATAATGAATATCATGTATAAGTCCATATTGTAATGTAAAACAATTATTCCATTTGACTACGAAATAGCAATATACAAAACCTAGTTTCATGAATATTACCTCCGTCAGCCATTAAGTAAAACCAGGCTCTGTTGTTCATACCACAAGCCAAATGATATGGTCCAATTCCCAAGAAAGACGGTTCTACATCTATTGGTATAGTTAGCGGTTGATCCTTAAAAAAAAAAAAGAATGTTATTGGTCATCATACAAAGAGAGTGATATTCCTTTTTCAGACAAACACATATTACCTCCCATGGGGTGAAAAGTACATAAGAAATGAAGATTTTTCAAATTCAGAGATAAAACTTAAAAATAACCTAGGTCTAGAATTTTACTCATCTCTGGCTAATCCTGAAATCTGATTGGCTGGGCAGGCTAAGTTAAGAATATTCTCAAGCTTTCATGTGCCAGGCTCAGGACTCCTACAATAATTTCTTCAGTAATAAATAAGTTTTATATGTACAGTAAAACATCATGACTCCATACATGCCACTTTCTTCAGTAATAAGTAAGCTTTATATGTACAGTAAAATATCATGACTCACGTCATATCTGTTGAAAAGGCATCCGTCTAAAGAATAAGAATTTTCAACTAAGGGTCCTTAACAATGTTTCACTTTGACATGTAGGAACTTTTTATTTACAGAGAAAAAAATGATGACTTCATATCACATCTGTTGAAAGGGCAACTGTCAGAAGAATTATAAACAGAGGGTAACTTATAATGTTCAACATATTTTTGATCAACAAATTTTACTATCAAAATAATAAGCAATTGGCAGAGTGCTGGATCTCTAACATAAATATCTCTGGTTCTATCCTTGGTTATGATTTTCGATTTTTCAGAGGTGATATTTCATCTCCTATCCACCTCCACTCTCTATGCTTAAACAGAAGTTTAAGGGTTCATTCCTTTGTTAGGTTGTACAATTTTTGTGTCGCTATAAAAGCAATCATAAAAATGGACTACTCCACAAAGACGCGAATACACACACTAAAGATCTCTTTCACTGTCTGATTGGGATGAATAGCAAGGGTTTTAAAGGAACAATAAATGTGTTTACTCTAAAAAAAAATATTTCAATTTTTTTTTCTACTTTTACTACTTGTAATTGACGTACAATAACAAATAAGAGCTATATACAGGCACAGAAAATCTCATATTCCTATATATTTTGGGAAAATAAGGTAAGTCCAGGATGCTATTTATATACAAATAGTAAGGTTGAGTTAATCAGTTGCAATTGAAAAAGTGCCAAACCTGGGTTTCTCAAGCAATTTTCACAAAATATATAGGATTTTAAGAATTTTTATGTTTGTGTTAATCTCTTTTTTGTTATTGTTTATCAATCAAGTAGTAAAAAAGGAAAACAAAGCTAATGCCCCTTCAAGTATTCATGCTAACCCCCCCCCCCCCAAAAATAATATGCATAATGTCCTCTCTTTTGATAACCATACCTGTTGTACATTATCTTCTATAGTGACCTCTAGTAGTGAGGTCAAGTGAGCTATTCTTGTTTGATTGGCCGATGCTAACATTGGTAATCTAGTCAAGTAGATATGCAGGTTCCCTTTCTGTGTTGACACTGCTAACAGCTGGCCATCATCTGTCCAATTTAGCTTGTCAAGTCCTCTCTCATCATCCATGTTGATGATAGCAAACATTTCCTTCAGATCTGATAAATCGTGGATCTTTATACTGTAAAAATATCATTTATCAATTTGTTTATTACTACATTAAATATATACAAAATATAACAATTATTTCAGGAGATAATTTAAGGAATAAAAGAATGCTCTCCCAAATACCCTTCATTTGTTTGCTATATATACACACACTTACTTGTAACCCCAAATAGTTCTGTTGTTTAACCATAAAAATTAATTTTAAATTTACCGACAAATGATGAAGGCAACTTTTGAGGAAGTTGTCCTAATATGGTGAAAACCTTGTTATATAAGAGATGGTGGACACTGTGATTTACCATTTGTTAACACATGGTAAACCATTTAATGTGAGGCAGACAAGGAAATACAATGTACTTACTTACCACTTAGCATGACATGAATTATGACGTGCAGCATTGTGAGGTGTGATAGATAGCTAGACCTATAAGTTGTCACCATGTGATGTAGCATTGTACAGTGAGATGGTGATGTAGTATTACCAGATATGTGATAGATAGCTATACCTACCAGTTGTCACCATATGATGTAGCATTGTACAGAGAGATGGTGATATAGTCTTACCAGATATGTGGTAGATAGCTCAATCACCATTCCAGCATTGTCACATGGTGATATAGTCTTACCAGATATGTGGTAGATATCAATACCTTCCAGTTGTCACATTGTGATGTAGTTAGATCATGATGTAGCATTACTAGATATGTAGTAGATAGCAAGACTTACCAGATGTCACCAGTGATGTAGCACTGTACAGTGAGATGATGATACAGTCCTACCAAATGTGGTAGATTGCTAGACCTACCAGTTGTCACCATGTGATGTAGTTAGCTGGTGATTCAATCTTATTAGATATGTATATAGCTAGACTGAACTAGACAAGCTATCAAATGAATTTTGATGCAGCAATATGTGGCAGATATTAAGACTTACCAGTTGTCACCACATGATGCCGCCTTGTTTAGTGATGTAGATATTGCTATACATGTCAAGCTGTCCTTGTGGTTCCTTGCTTGAAACAATTCCTGTAAATAAAAGTTACCGTCACTTAGTCACTTTGATATGTAGTTCTCTAAATCTAATTAATCCAAGAAATCTTTCTATGGAATCATTGTCAGACGTTGGAACTTACGTCTTATCAAATATGTCAACATAGTCAATAAGCGTCAATTTCATGTGTCTGGTAGTAAATGTATCATTTTGCAAACCATCAACCATCCTCTATATAAAATTTGCAAAACCAACTTTAAACAAAAACATCAGTAGTTTGAAGTTCAGTTATCATATTACAGTTTGATTATCATATTAACAGTTCAATTACAATATTAACAGTTCGGTTATCACATTAACTGTTCAGTTACAATATTTACAGTTTATTTATCATATCTGCAGTATAGTTATCATATCAACAGTTCAGTTACCATATTAACTGTTTAGTTACAATATTAACAGTTTATCATAATCTGCAATTTAGTTATCATATTAACAGTTCAGTTATCATATTAACGTTCAATAATTAGTTACAATATTAAGTTTATCATATCTGCAGTTTAGTTATCATATCTGCAGTTCCAGTTATCATATCAATCATCCAGTTATCATATCAATCATCCAGTTATCACATTAACAGTTCAGTTATCATATTAACAGTTAAGTTATCATATTAACAGTTCAGTTATCATATTAACAGTTTATAATTTCTGTAGTTTATTTATCATATCTGTCATCCAGTTATCATATTTACAGTTCAGTTATCATATTTACATTTCAATAATCATTTTTGCAGTTCAATTATCACATACATAATCCAGCTATCATATTCACAGTTCAGTTATCATACTTGAAGTTCAGATACATTAACAGTTCAATTATTGAAGACATACCAATAAATCTTCATTTTGATTACTCCAATTGCTACAAATCTGCTAACCATTTAGCATTCTTTCCAAAATTGAGTTCTATAGTTAGATGCAGCCATAGAAAACATTTTATCATCGATTTTTATATAAGTACACTCTATACTTTTATAAACATGGATACTTTAAGTCATAATCTAAGCCATCTTTAAAGAGTTTAATCATCTGTTTCACAATGGAAACTGTCTTGAGAGACTACCCTTTCTGCCATTGAAATGAGATCTCCTAAGACAGGCCACTAAATGTGGTGTCTCATGACAGGTGGTCTCTCGAAAGAGGTTCTATTTAAAGCATTATTTATCCAAGTGGTTTCCAGAATGCTGTCTCAGAAGACAGGTGGTCTTTCATGAAAGTGGTCTCTCAAGACAGGTTCCACTATACTTGAAATGACCATCTCTGTTACTTTTTTCTTTGTTTTTTTCTCTGAATACAAAATATACCACAGATAATAGCTATTACATTACAGTTGCATACCTGTACAGGGGTGGAAATTAAGAAAAAATCCCCAAGAGCCAAACGGGCTCCTAAGTTTTAAATTCTGGGAGCCCAGATTTTAACTTAGGGGCCCGTCATATTTACTTGAAAAAATTTTAACCAGTTTGTGACCTTAACATTTTTAACAACTTGCTCAGCCAGGCAAGTGCTATACTGATATTGTGCTTGCCTGCCATGAAAATTTGGTTGCCCGCAAAGAAAAAAAATATATGAGTCAATTTTGTGTTTTATTAATTATTGTTACTTTAATAAATATATACAATGTAAATTGTCTCTGAATGATATACATTGTCTTTGCAAATAAATTAATTGTAAATGCATTCTGTATTGTCAATATCATCATTACTATTTTACAATGTAACTACTGTGTGTTTAAATTGATGCAAATTACAAAAGTTTTCGTTTTTTAAAACAATATCTATCCTTTTATCATTCACCTACATTTAATTAAGATTTTATAACTTTTATACAATGTAGAGTATTACATGTACATGTATCATCATTTTAACACATCCTGAAATTCAGTTCCGTTCGGTATCGATTCTTTTATTACACACACCCAACTTCCATTTCCTCCATAAACTGCAAGCAACAACAGTCAACACACGATGTGTTCTGTGACATTTTTGGCCACGAGGTAAAGACTAACGTATTTGCTTGTCAATAAAATAATAATTTTAATTTTTAACTGGTTTTTAGCAATCCATTTAAACAACAAATAGAAGGAAATGGATCACTTTCGAAACTTAAGGTTTTTGAAATGACGAATGCAGAATGGTTGTACTTCTACTTTCATTCTGATAAAAGCGGACATTCGAACTTAACATGTCAAAATTTTAGCTTCATCAGATTGGGAATTTTAAGGACCAAAATTGGGAAAAAACATATACTATTTCTGACTGGAAATGGACCAAATAACGGCCCCAAAAAGTGGCAAAAAAATTCCTGAAATCAATTCGCCAAACGGGCAACTGCGTACATAAAACAATTCGCCCGATCGTAAATTCAGTCGCCTTGGGCGAACGGGCACCTGTTAATTTCCACCCCATGCTGTATCAAAATATTGACACACTGTATCGTGAAACTTACTTGTCCTATTTCTTTCATGTGTGTTGAAATAACTACAAAATATCCATGGGAAAATCCTATCATGATGTACCCATCTCCGTACCTATAAAAGATGAAGTAGAATCTATCAAGTAATACAGGGTATCGATTTTATATAATTATCAAAGCTTCTCATTCCTAGTTTGTAACATGTCAGGTCAAAATCTGAATTTTGTGTAAACTTATAATTTGTGATAATGAGGAACCTGTTTTGAGAGACCACCCACTTCTGTCAGTGAAATATGATCTTACAAGACCGATGGTTTCTCAAGCGATTTTAGTTAAAGGATTACTAATCAAGATGTTTTCAGAATATGGCCTTAGAAGACACTGTGTTATCATATCATTAATGCAAGGTAGAGCCGACCTGGCTCAGTCGGTAGTGCACTGGAATCTTGATCATGAGGTTGTGAGTTTGAGTCCAACTGGTCGCAGATCAGTTTCCTGTCCTTCAGATGGAACAGTAAAAACCAAGGTCCCACGTCATAGAAGGTGTTTGCACGTTAAAGAAACCCCACTGCTTAATGACACTATGCTATTGTAAAATCATACACATACCATTTATAAGACATTATGTTATAACCATACACACACAATGTATAGGACATTGCTATTGTATAATTGTACACATCAATTAAAAGACTCATATCGTAAAATCATATATATATATATACCATCTATAAGACACTGTTATCGTAAAATCATACCTACACCAACTGTAAGACTTATCGTTAAAATCATGTACATACCATCTATAAGACACTATGTTGCCATATCTCTGTTGAAATGCCAGTTCTATAGGATTTTCTGGATCATTCATATTGTATAGGAACAGCGTCTTTTTACCGATTACAACACTGACCTAGAAGATAAAGAGAATCACAAAATTAAAATTGGATAATCTAACAAGAATGTAGTTGTTGAGATCTCCCGAAAAGGGAGCTGTCCCTGGTAACAGGAAAATTATAGAAAATAAAAATTCTGGAATATGGAAAAGACATTTCTAGGCATTAAATTTGTTGTGCACATGAAGTTTTGTGAAGTTTTTTTAACTTTTTTTAAGATATCCCCAGAAAGCACTTAGATTGTCAATGAATATTGAAAAGACACATTAAATGTGCTGATGTTATCTTGATCACTTTTTTGTGATTGCCCCCACTTAAATTGTTAAACATGTGTTTCCATTAAAAGTATCAACAATAAAAAGTTTTACAACAGCACAAAAAAAACAAAACAATACCAAGCATCACAGTTGATATGCAAAAAAAAATAAATAATCTTACCGTGTTTTCCCCCATTTGACTCCTCTCATCTCCTTTCATCTCAGAAAACTGGACATCTTGCGGAACTGACCGCACCGATGTTTGTCTTATTGTGTCGCCTTCCACATTACTGATCGTGATAGTGTTGTCATCACTTCCTAAAGCCAACAAGTTTTCGTTGCTCCACGATCCACAAGTCACACGACGTGTGTGTTTACCAAGTATTGGGACTTTCCTATATAGCAAACGAAACATAAGTAGTGAGTATATGTTTTCAATTCTCAAAATCTGTGTGGCTTAAGGACTAAAAGAGTTCACATCCACTTTCAAAATTTCAGGAAAATTGATATAATGAACAGAGAAAATACCCACCCCCCCCACCAATAAAAAAAATGCCTATTGAAAATTACAGCAGCTTCTTGTATATACAAACAATAATAATATCCAAAATGAGTTCCTCCAATCCATTACATGTATAATAATACAGTAAAACCTGCTTTAGTGACCACCTGGGTATAAAGACACCTGGTCATAAAGACTGATTTGCTGTACCCAATAGTACCATTGTGTACAAATTAACCTCTTTATAAAAACCACCTCCTTATAAAGACTGGTTTTGTTGTGTCCCAAAGGAGGTCTTTATATAGAAGTTTCTCTGTATAAACAAGAGCTGTCAGAAGACAACAAAGTCACCAGGTGGCAGCTTTATAATATCAAATACTGAGATTATGACTGATTTTAATCACTATAAGAGCATTTCAAATGACATTATGTAGGTCACAAGGTCAAAGAAAAGTCTTCTCAAAGGGCTGATCATAATAATTGCACATGTGAAATATCAAAGCTCTACTTTTTTGTATTTAAAAAA
This sequence comes from Atrina japonica, assembly GCA_030159075.1. Taxonomy (NCBI): domain Eukaryota; kingdom Metazoa; phylum Mollusca; class Bivalvia; order Pterioida; family Pinnidae; genus Atrina; species Atrina japonica. Next base: position 347,294 of record BROG01000483.1, on the reverse strand, counting down.
ATATAGCCAAGTATAAAGATCCTGTCCATGTACACGGATAAAATGATGTAAGGGGAGGTAAACAACCTCAATAGTCGGTACACTGGTTGGCTATAGCTACTATGAACTTAAGTTAATTTGCTGAATATACAGGAATAGAAAACAAGACTTTTAAGAATTAAATCATCATCCCCTGACAAACAATGGACTCTTCTGCAAATCAATGACTAAGACCAGTTCCAAATGTGTTTTAAGGGTAAATGGATTAGAGCACCTCCACGATATAAAACACCCAACTCTGCTCGATGTATTGCATAACATAGTGAAGGCTGTCTTCTGTATTATAATTATGCCAGAGCAAGAAAAATGCACTTATCCACTCGTCCTGGACAGGTGAAAATGGCATGGGGACAAGGAGTTATGACAAGTACTCATCCCTGGTGACAAGTACTTTATCATCTAGACCTCTAACATCTTATATTGTAGACTCTATAACGTTGCATTTACACAGTACATTTACAGTCCTAATACTGCAATTTTTTTTTTTAATTTTTAGTCCCATATTAGAAAAATCAAACAAAAACTAATCTTAATGGTTCCATTAAAGTTTATAAAACTTGGGACAAGCTGAAGGCATCCTGGGAGGAGTGGTTTTTAAAACCACTCGTGATTTTTCAAACTTTTCGCTTATCTTTCGTTCTGCTTATCTTGTATCCACACAAGGCCTTTACCCAGTGCATCAAGACGATGTTAAAACACTAGAATAATAAATCACAACATACACCTGTACAAATAATAGAGACTGTAATCTTCTAAAATTGATTACAGCTTTACCTGGATGTCTGATGGTTGTAAATTAACAGGTTGCCCTTAAATGTTCCAATCGCAAGGTATGGCCCAGCTTTAGCCCATAGTAAAAAGGACAGCTGATCTCTGAAATCAAACGAAATCCATCAGGGTTAACGTATGTACAGTAAAACATGAATATGATAAACTTGATGTGTACGAATTCTTTCACATAATGAATCAATAAATAATTCCTGAGTGCACCTCTATATATTCTATGTTGAAAAACAATTTTAGAACGAATTTTATATCATGAATTTTTGCCTATAACAAACCAATTTCTATGTCCCTTGACGCGCCAACCAACGTCTCTTATACTATTATAATGAAGTGATCAATGGCATTAAAACAAAATTCATATCTTTACTTTTTCACCGAGCATATGTAGGTGGCATACTCTCTGATTAAACAAGTTGCGTAAATAAAAAGAAACAAAACGTTTCTGTTTTCTTTTTACTTCCTCGGATAGTTCCTGTTTAGCATTAATTTAGAGTGATGTTTTTCTTAACAAATTGTATTGTAACCCTTCAGCCCACTTCGCGATAACTAATTATAAAATGAAAATCCACTTGCCCAACACCCGGGACAAGCTCAATTTGGGCTCAGACAAGTTGAAAAATAGCTAAAAAAAATAACCATGTTTTAAAAATTTGTCTGGTCTTATTAGTTACTACTGCAAGTGTTGAGGGAAACGATGATCAGGGCAAGTTGAAAATTGCTTTCACATTGCCTTGGGCAACCTGACTCCAAAAATATTTGTCCAGCCCTGAATTACATACTTTATTTCAACACGTTACAAATAAAATATATACAGACATAATATCAGTGTCTATCATATGAGACTTGATTCGGTATTCAAAGAAACAACAAACTGTCAAACAACAATAAAGAAATTTATGCTTTTCATCTATGTTTTTGTGTATGACAAGTTTAAAATTTTCTATACAGGTGATAACATACCTGAGACCACTATCGATTGGATTACTTTTCAAGGTGTTGGCATCCCATAATGTGATGACGCCATTTTTATCATTAATGATAGCCAACGTATCACCATCTCTGTCCCAGCCCATTCCTGTGCACATTCTGAGAAACAGAAACGAAATACAGTAAAACCTTGCTCACCTCACTCAGAAGACTGCTTTACATTTCAGACCATCAACATTCAGTCTCTTGCAAATTCTTAATGAATATTAAATAAGTCTCGACCCTTACTTAAGAGACCACCTGGCTAATCAGGCCATTTTTAGTCAATCACTCAGTGAGGAGGTCTGATAAACCGGGCTTTACTGTTAATAAAATCATACTAAATGTTTTAACCTTGGTATAGACTCAATTTTCGCAAAAGCTTTCTCTTAGAAAAAATGAAATGAAATTAAATAAACATTCATCAAAACTGTAGTTAATGTTTAATTACACATACATGTACATATCTGTTTACTTTACATCCTGTACATGTATTTGTCATGTATATTTTGTCCAAAAAACAACAATTATAAGAAATACATTATTTTACAGATACATATACTCAACAATTTGTTAGTTATATGGTGGTGGAGAAAATCATGGTTACAATGTATCCAGGAAGAAGCCACCATTTTCTGCATATTTCCTGTGGGTAATTATAGGGTGCAGCAAGCAATATGCAAGAAATCACAGTAAACTGTAACTCTCTCACTTTCTAAGGTCGCAGTGGGACACGACACCACACTGACTAGAGGTGAGAGACTTCATGGTTTAAAGCACAAAGCTCTAACCGCTCAACCATTGAGACCCCAAGTGAATTATGAACATCTTTAATATACATACCCTGGTAAACTGATTTCTTCTTTAAGTTCCCCATGTCTGTCATATATTCTCACACTATGGTCAGCTCTGTTAAGATAAAAGCATCAGTACAAATAGGTTATCTCTGTTATCTGTCTGTTATAATAAAAAAAAATCTTTGTTTATTCCACTCTGGCCAAAACTTTCAGAAGTGGATCTGTCAGTTGACCTATTTCAGAAGTGGATCAGTCAGTTGACATATTTCAGAAGTGGATCAGTCAGTTGACATATCTTTAAGTTATTTTTCTTATCTTCTTTTAGTATATTGTAAATTAGACAAAATTTGAGATTTTACAAATAATGAAAAAGAAATAATTCTGCAAAATTTGTTTAAATGATATAAAGTATGTCTTTAAAAGGGTTCAATGAAAGTACATTACAGTAGCTTTTTTTTTTAGCTCAGCATAAAATATTATAACTGTTACAATAAACAAAACCTGTAAAATATAAGGGATAAAACAATATATACATGTAATGGCACCAATTTGGGGAATGTCAAAATGGAAATTAACAAACTTGGAAATAGCTAATTGGTTATGATTCATAACGAATGTTCCACACAACAGTGATATTGGATATTTAGACATTAAAAAATTGAGACTCTATCATAACTGCTGGGGATGGCAAGTTGAATATTGTATGAACTACAAGTATTGTAAAAATTCTTTGATAAAAATAAACTGATTATGTAATCTATAATTAATCATGTATTTTGCATCTTATTATAACAAACTGATTATGGGCATTGACTTTAAACAGATTGCCCATCACTCATTCTACCAGTTTGTTAACCTCAAATTTGTATGTATCTAGGCCCACTTGCTGAAAGTGTAAGAATATTCTGAACTTGGCCAGCTCAGCCAATCAGATTTTAGGATTATCTGAAGTTGAGTAAAATTCTCAAGTTTTGAGCAAGTGAGCCAAAATCTATTATAACTCACCCAGATGTAGCAAGGTAGTTTCCTTGAGCTTTCTGCCAACTGTATGTGATGGTCCCCTGACCACCAAAGGTTTTATTGTTAAGACTGAAGACTCTCTGTAAAACAAATAATATTATATATTTAATATTTAGCAATCTTCCAATATGTGCATTAAACAGTATATTTAAGGGTCCCATTTCAAATGCAAAATCTATTAACCCCCCCACCCCCCACTGATTTTGGACAAAATATTCCCATTGATGTACTCTATGTAACATTCAGTATAAACAAAAGAAGAAAATTAATCTTTACAACACTCAGGAGTCAGGCAATTTACCGTAACAAACTACAGTTACCAAAACAGACTGAAAAACACTACAATTACTGAACTGAAGCAAGATACAAATGTTGTAGTATACACCAGCAACATGGGTTTTTGATGATCTAAGGACCCTTCCGAATGACCCGACGTCAATGGAGACGTAATGAAATCGTCGAATTCCACATATCGCCGAAAACATAAGACAGTGCGATACATATTTAAAATGTATTTTGTAACATAACTTAAGTGTAAATATAACTTAATTCCGAATAAATTTCCGAAACAAGACTGAAACTCACCACTTTCACTAGATACAATTACCAAAACTAGATCGGCCTGTTTCGGTAATTGTAGTGTGTTTTGCTCTTGTTTCAAGGATTTATTCATAAAATTTAATCTATAATTTTATATAAGTCATGTTTCAAATTACATTTTAGATAATTATTTAAACATTTGTATCTTGTTCCAGTCATTGTGGTGTGTTTTAGTGTCATTTCTGTCTGTTTCAGCAATTGTAGTGTGTTTCAGTATGTTTTGGAAATTTATTCGGAATTAACCCATAATTATACATAAATCAGGTTACAAATGACATTTTCAACATACATGTATTCTACAACATATATTACAACATTTGTATCGTGCTCTAATAATTTTAGTGTGTTTTCTGCCTTTTATTTCAATCTGTTTTGGTAATTCAAGTTTGTTTACGGTAAATTGCCTTACAGACACTCAGTCAAAAGGTGTCAGGTGAATTTGACACTAAGTAATTTGGGCACTTGAAAGCAAGTATTTTTGGCACTAAAAAACATGCATTAAAACATTATTTTTAGAAATAAATAATAAAATATTTGACATGAGATATTCATCAATGATTTATCGGAATTAACATCAGTTGTCTATATCACCTGTTCAACTGTCAAAAATACTTGATGCCGAAATGGTAAGTGTCGAAGTTACTTGTACATAAGTGTTGAAGTTACCTATACAAGTGTCAAAATTAATCGGTGTTGATATTACTTGGTGCTGAAATTACTTGAATTCAATAAAAACTGTCATATGTTTCCATGTCATGGCAGATTAAAATCATGCTGTCAGTTGGGTCTAAATAAGTAAATTTAGATTGTCATTTTTCTTACGATATAAAAATTTCCAATTGAACCCTGTCTCACAAAGGATCTATTAGTATTACCGCCCCTATTAACCCCTGAATTAATTTATTCAGTAATTGTTAAATTGTCTTAACTGCAGTACAGTATGCTTATTCATTTTTATGATTTTATTCGACATTATTGAGCAGACTTCGAGTTCAAAGAAACCACTACTGTACTGGCACTACAGTAGCCAATATGACTATTGATGACCATTAAAATAAATACGAATTGTGCCGCGAACGAATTAGCGTATGTAAAACGTATGATATATAACCCATAGAATCATCACTCCGATTCTAATTTAAAAGCATGACATCAACCTTCCATTACCTTCATCTCTCTTATTTTTTATGCCGAACGCCTTGTTTTATTTCTCTTGGATACACACAGCCATTGGAATGCCACAGCATGCGCAGTGCGTGTTTCCGTTGAAGAATAAAAAGAGGGAGACAACTCTGTTTTCATACTGTTGTGCACAACCTGTTGAAGAGAGGTAAGGCCATTCCAAGTTCGTTCTCCGTTTAGCGTCCGCTGATAGATAGACATTAAAGAAGAAAAAAAACCAACAACAACAACCTTGGGACCATAGTCCTAAAATGAACAGTTAAATATGAAAATTTATTTTCATTATTGTGAAAAAAAAAAAAAATCATGAGTTATTTATTGCTCTTTAGTATGTGCCAGATATATGGTTCTTATAAGTTTAATTTTGTTTTTATTTTGTAAACATATTAGGAAAATACTGAAATGTCCATAAAATTGCATTTGTTCTCTTTAAACTATCTTGTCTCTTTTTTTCTGTCGTTCTGTGATTTTTTTTTTGATAGATAGGTAGGTTTTTGATATAAAGGATAGACGCTAAACTAAAAAAAAACATTCAAAAACAAACCTCGGAATGGCCTAACAGAGATCGTTAACGTGTCACTAATGATACTGGATATATATTGTGATATATATATTCAGCGACATTTGGCAGTTTATTGCTTATTTATACAACTTAACTCGCACCGGATCCATCTGCATTCCTAATGTTCAGTAAAACGTTTTAGAATGCAATTTAAAAGTTCTGATTATTTTAGAGGATGTCATATAACTTTTAGGACAGAAAACTGAACATACTCCAAACAAAATATAAAAATACAATATTTCCGACATTATTTTTATTTTTATTTATTTTTTTGCCTTTGAAATATGCGAAACTATATCTGTTATTTCAAATCTATCTAAAGCTAATTATATTAAATTTCTAAGTTAAGTATACTCAATTCATATCTTACTTATATAAATGCAGGCCCCATTCCCTATGTTCTTATCTTTATCTGCCCTCCACCCTCCTTTCCACTACTCCCTTTGCACACCGTGACCACGTCTCGGTCGATCAGCACGTTTCTGCACTTAATAGGCAAAACCCATAGCATAAACAATTGTACATCGCTTAGGAGACATTCTCACATTTAAGACCACAAATTTTCAGTCTCTTCATAAATATTGAATCAGTACAGAACCTCACTTAAGGAGACCAACTCACTAATCATACCACTTGGAGTAAGTCAGTTAGGTAGTCTAAATAGTGAGGTTTCACTGTATATAAATTATGATAAAACTGTGCGTTGGCAACTAATGATAATTATTACGCAGTATATCATCGGATGATTAAAGGAGATGGAGCCGTATCCTAAAGGTCAAAGAACACGATTTTTTTCGTATATATGTGTGTTTTGTCCATATAAACAATAATTCAAAACACTGAATGTCGAAAACCGCACAGGTATCGAGATATTTACCTTTAATCACCTAAAAATGCCTAGGATCCGAACGGCTCACTTCGGCAACGATCGGGAAATCTCGGAGCGCTTGGTTTGTGACGTACAATTCATCATGCCCGCGATTACCAAAGCAGTGTCACACACAGTACCGCATAGTTATCTATATTGAAATACGCAGCATTCGATTTAAATAGAGTTATTACCCAGTCCTATTCATTTTATATCTTGAATAAACTATGTTAAATTTCAACTCAGTTTTCCAGAATTTGAGGAATCGTGTTTAAAACTATCAACATTTTGCAAAATTTATGGTCGTTATAATCTTGTTCGCTACCACTATATTTCACTAACTGAAATGTTGAGTTACCTGTTAGATAGAAGTTGATAATTCGTCTATTAATACCGATTGTGACAGGATAAATTCGTTACATACTTTTATTTGAATGTGACAATGGAGTCACAACGCGTGGTACCGGTTGACAGGGGATCCTTACTCCTCCATGACACCTGATACCATTTCCGGATCTTCAGAAGGATATTGTTTGTCAATTGTTTACCAGATTTGTACACTATCTTTTGGAGCACCTGCCGGTTACGTCTTTGATATCTGTGCCTTTTAATCTCCACGTATCTTGAACGAAATTCAGTATTCATTCTACTGATGACTTTGCCTCCTTGATATTTTCCATAAATATTTAATTCAAAACTTTGTTGAAATATGTCTTTCGTTAGAAACATTATGCCAGCAATATATAAAGCTTTATATATATATATATATATATATATATATATATATATATATATATATATATATATATATATATATATATATATATATATATATATTTTTTTTTATTCCCGATAGAATTGTCACTTTCCTGTGAACACAAATCAATTTTAGGTAAATAAAATATAATTTAAAATCTATTTCCTCAGAAATGAAGACCGTGTTTTTCAAGTAATGATCTGTGCCAGCGTCTCGGGATTAATAAACAATTATTTCCAAAAACGTTGTATTATCATTATTTTAAAGCTCAAGCTCTCTCTCTCTCTCTCTCTCTGCGATCTTTATGACATTCGGTACGATACCTTCTCCATTTTCCTATATGTTGATTTCAGTTTATTGCGTTACCGCTAAACTTCATTCTGTGTGCCCGATTCTCCAGGGCGGGATGTACGATCACATGTTCAACAATCCTTCAACTTTACGGTAAACGGGATCCTTTCGATTCGCTCCCGCATTCTCATACTAATCTGATACTAGAAAACAACCTTTTGATTCGAAACTGTTTCTAACCGTTCTTAAAAAGAAAAATATGTATGCTTCAAATTATATGCATAATCTGCTACAGAATCGCATACTCAGGGCTTAAAACATAAACAGATCTAAAATGCACGAGACTGAACCATGTGCTTAGTAATACGTACATACGAGACGTTTTCTGGCAGATGTTCAATCTACAATGAAGTATACAACATAGACGAGTTGTAAACAAATTGAAAGTGAATATTCATGTAGCTTTACACGACAGTAATTGTATCAGTGTTTTTAAAACCATATGTTATTTTCAATCACATTTTGATACATCCCCTAGCTGTTGAATCATAAAGTGAAAAAAATGGTAGTCGTTTTTAATAAACTTATACATTTCCGATAGTACTTTGGAATACAAATCACATCACACATAAATACAAAGAAAGATTTGGCACAAACGCTCGACTCTAAACCCATTATATGACCGATGTGCATCATGAGCATTGCGGAACGAAATTTAATAATAATAATAATAAAAAAAAAAATCAAAAAGCTTACTTCCTTGTGTGAAATCCTATTAGAGCCTATACATGTATTGTTTATGTTCTCAAAGTACGGTCTACCGAAATAAATTGATACATGTTTACAAACACAACGAGTCTAAATAAAAACAAATACAGCGGTGACAGGTTAGTTTTCGCACAAAATTTTTAGACTTGGACTAGCCTAATGCATGGATTCATGATATACCTAATACACCAGTGTGAAGCTAGCTCGCAACTGACAGCCCACAATTTGCAGCCTGCGATTCCACCTCTGGGTGTGTTCGAAATATGATCTTGAGTAATGAAGATGTATAACTTCACCAATCTTTCCTCAATTTGCAGGCCCGTCAGAATGCATATGGAGAATCACAGAAACGGACATTTTATCATTTACTTATTGCAGACGACAAGAAACTTATTATATAACAACACAATTTGCCCCAAAGAAGGGGGAGGGTACCTCATGTCGGACCTCTCTCTCATAATGTTCTACGGGTCTAGGGGATTTGGACTACATCTTATTTTTACGCTTACATCCTGGGCCAACCTTTTGCAGTTAGTCTATAGTGGGAAGTATTCTAGTATAGCCTCGGCGGACCTTTGAAAATAGCACAAATCGTAAATATAAAAAGGGGGTACCTTATTTTGAGACTCTTTCTCATAGTATTCTAGGGATCTGGGGTTTTGGATCACATCTTTTCCTTATTTCATCTAGACCCGTAGAACAGTATGAGAAAGGGTCCCAAAATGAGGTACCCCCTTTTTGTGATCTTAACGATTTGTGCTTATTTGAAAGGACCGCCCAGGCTATAGTATGAAAAGTTAGCCCAGTATACAAACGTAAATTTAAGATACAGTCCAAATCCCCTAGTCCTGTCGAACACTTTGAGAAAGAGTTCCGAAATAAGACCCCGCATTTTACTATATTTCCGTTTTATGTTAATTTCAATGGTCCGCCCAGGCTATACTAGAATATTTCCCACTGTAGGTTCACTATGAATGGTAAGCCCAATATATAAACGTAAAATTAAGATATAGTCCATATCCCCTAGTCCCGTCGAACACTTTGAGTAATAGTCCCGAAATGAGATATCCCCTTTTGTGATAAAAAGCGATTTATGTTAATTTCAAAGGTCCGCCCAGGCTATACTAGAATATTTCCCGTTATGGGCTCATTATGAAAGGTTATCCCAGTATATAAACGTAAAATTAAGATATACTCCAAATCACCTAGACCCGTAGAACACTATGAGAAAAAGTCCCGACATGAGGTACTTTGGGTCAAATTGTATTGGTATTACACATACCGGTAATTGGTTTATTGTCGTCTGCTACATTCATGTAAATAATATACTGTCTATTTTTGTGATTCCCCAATATGCATTCCATTCCGACGGGTCTGCAAATTGAGGAAAGATCTAGTAATACATCCTCATATTAAAATCTACATGAAGTTTATTCAAGGACATATTTCGAACACACCCAGAGGTCGAATTGCAGGCTGAGAATTGCGTTAATCGAATTGCGGGCTAGCTTCACACTGATATACATATACACACCCCTCTTTTGGGAAAATAGACAACATTGTTTTGGATGATACACAGTCATGTAAAACTGATATCAAACACTTTCAAGTAAGCTTTCAAAGTTTGGTAATTGATACAAATGAGCGACCCAGAATCAGCACCATGAGCTTAGTGTCTTTTTGTAACATGGCAATTCAGCACTTGTTGTAATTCTCGTCAATCTTGTTGTGTTGAACATCCTGTTCTTTATGTCAATTGTTAGTATTGTGGTCCTCCGTGTCTCTAAGTCATAGAGCAATATTGTCGTCACTGTGGTGTTGAACATCCTGGTCTAGTTGTTAAGTGACAATGTTGTTCTCCATGTCTCTAAGTTATAGAGGAATACTGGCGTCACTGTGGTGTTGAACATCCTGGTCTAAGTGTTAAGTGACAATGTTGTTCTCCATGTCTCTAAGTCATAGAGCAGTATTGGCGTCACTGTCGTGTTGAACATCCTGGTCTAGTTGTTAAGTGAAATGTTGTTCTCCATGTCTCTAAGTCATAGAGCAATATTGGCGTCACTGTGGTGTTGAACATCCTGGTCTAGGTGTAAAATGACAATGTTGTTCTCCATGTCTCTAAGTCATAGAGCAATATTGTCGTCACTGTGGTGTTGAACATCCTGGTCTAAGTGTTAAGTGACCATGTTGTTCTCCATGTCTCTAAGTCATAGAGCAGTATTGGCGTCACTATGGTGTTGAACATCCTGGTCTAAGTGTTAAGTGACAATGATGTTCTCCATGTCTCTAAGTTATAGAGGAATACTGGCGTCTGTGGTGTTGAACATCCTGGTCTAGGTGTTAAGTGACAATGTTGTTCTCCATGTCTCTAAGTCATAGAGCAGTATTGGCGTCACTGTGGTGTTGAACATCCTGGTCTAAGTGTTAAGTGACCATGATGTTCTCCATGTCTCTAAGTCACGGAGCAATATTGGCGTCACTGTGGTGTTGAACATCCTGTCTAGGTGTTAAGTGACAATGTTGTTCTCCATGTCTCTAAGTCATAGAGCAATATTGTCGTCACTGTGGTGTTGAACATCCTGGTCTAAGTGTTAAGTGACAATGTTGTTCTCCATGTCTCTAAGTCATAGAGCAGTATTGGCGTCACTGTGGTGTTGAACATCCTGGTCTAAGTGTTAAGTGACCATGATGTTCTCCATGTCTCTAAGTTATAGAGGAATACTGGCGTCTGTGGTGTTGAACATCCTGGTCTAGGTGTTAAGTGACAATGTTGTTCTCCATGTCTCTAAGTCATAGAGCAATATTGGCGTCACTGTGGTGTTGAACATCCTGGTCTAAGTGTTAAGTGACAATGTTGTTCTCCATGTCTCTAAGTCATAGAGCAATATTGGCGTCACTGTGGTGTTGAACATCCTGGTCTAGGTGTTAAGTGACAATTTTGTTCTCCATGTCTCTAAGTTATAGAGCAATATTGTGGTGTTAAACATCCTGTTCCTTATGTAAATTGTTAGTATTGTGGGTCTCCGTGTCTCTAAGTCATCGAGCAATATTGGCGTCACTGTTGTGATTTGAGTACGTACTCAAACATTTTTTTAAAAAATATTTTTACAGTTTACTTCAAATGGGCAATAATTTTTATCATTTCTTACAATTGTATGCCATCAATATAGAAACATGTCCAATTACAGAATAAAGTTAGCATGTTTTTACCTTATGATCGTGAAAAGTTAGTTGAACTTGAGTACTGAGTAAATTTTGTGACTTCGGGCCCAGATCCATTTTCATACATGCGCGTTTTACAATTAAAATTGTAAAGACATTCTACGGAAGCCTTTAAGAACCACGTATGAAATATATTTTATCTGACGGCTGCCACATTATTAACTTGCGACCGCCACATAATTGACTGGCATCCATTCATTAATGTAAAGTTCAGATTCGTAACGTATATATATTAATGCAATTTGACACTGGGATTACAGTTTATGTCAGATGGTGACATATAAATTTGGTATTAATTTTCAAACTTTTCATAGAAAAATTAAAGGTTTTACATCTTTTTTCTCGCTGCGCTCCCACAATATCCTTCCTTGATCTTTGCAAATAATCCCAGGAGTTGAATTATTTCGTTAAGGGGTCGAGTATTACGCATATTTCAGAAAATTTTGAAATTTGGAAGGCCGTAGACGACTTTTACGAGTTGATGGAACATCAATGCAGTTATGTTATGCTAAGTTGTTTATTGGGAACAAGTCAAAGCACATTGTGCGGTATGGGGTTAACAACACATTATATTGACGCAAAATTACACATTTATGTGCATTTCAGCAACATAAACTCAACTTCAAGATTGAAATTTCCAAATCACACTTTCATTCGTATATTTTTGCTTTTTAAAATGACGAAAATATAGTAACATTTCGCTGAAAAATAAAGGTCTACAAGTCTGGTTGAAATATATGCTGTTAAAGGTCAGTTCGGCGTCCTTTAGGAATGGAGAATAGGGAACATAAACACATGGAGGGTTTGGTAACGGGAAGCAGGTGCCTGGACCAGGGGCAGATCCAGCACTACACCATGGTCCATGGAACTGAGAAATCTTGACTCGGTTTTGGCGTAGAAGAAGAAGACGTGGTTTTACCCCGCGTGAGCGTTAACTGTCATTTAAAACGACGTGTGTGTCTATTTTACCGAACTTCGTTTTAGAAGACGAATTAAAAATAAATCTAATATAATGACACAAACATTAAAGATTGATTGCAGCAACATTGGGGAATAGAGAACTTATAGACGGATGGAGGGTTTCAGAGAGTAGTGACGGGAAGCAGATGTCTGGACCGGGGTCAGATCCAGCACTACATCACGGAATAAATCTTGTACTCGGTGACGGTCTTGCACTCTCGGCTTAGAAGAAGACAAGGTTTTAAGCCCATAAAAAATAACGGTCCTTTAAGGGCCATCCATATTGTTAGAAAAGAAACCTTAACTGAAAGTATGCAGCTTTTTGTGTTTGTTTTCACAACATATACGTTTTTTTTTTAATTTATCTATAAACTGATCAAAGTTCTTCGAGTTTATTGGATCTAGACTTATGAATAGAATTACAAATGTCTAGTGGTAGAACATTCGGCACTCAAGTGGAAGGTCCCGGGTTCGACTCCTAAGCCGGGTCATGCCAAAGATTTTAAAAATGGTAGTAGATCTAACTGATCCAGCACCAAGCGGTCGACATACGACGTGAAAGTCACGAGTCTTTCAGATGAGACAGAAAACTCAGGTCCCATGTCGCGGAAGGCGTGGCACGTAGAAGTTGAACCATCAGTTGCATTGCCGTTAGTCCATAGTAGGCCTGCATGCCAAAATCTATAGAACATCACCTAAAGATGTTGACATCTCAATATAAGTGAAAACTTCTAGACGTGATGTTTAAATATATAATCAAATATAGAAAACAAAATTTACATTAAAGTCTAAAAAGTAAGTTTAAATACTAGAGAAGGGGCCTCCGTGGTTAGAACATCGCGCTTTGAACTACGAAGTCTCTCACTTCTGGTCAGCTCAGGTTCGAGCCCCGCTGGAAACAAGGCTGATTTTTGTGGGAAAGTTTTCCAGTTTACTTGCAGAAGGGCGGTGGTCTCTTCCCGAGCATATATTGTAACCTGTTTCTCTCCTCTTCCGCCAATAGATTTGATTTGATTTGATTTTTTGTTTTACGCCATACTCAACAATTTTTTAGTCATATGATGGCGTCCAGTTTTTATTGGTGGAGGAGAAACCGCGGATACCCGGGTAAAGACCACCGACCTTCCGCAAGAAAACTGGCAAACTTTCCCACTTAATTCGAAATGACCCTAGCGGAATTCGAACCAGAGGTGAGAGGCCTTGTGATTTAAAGCGCAATGCTCTGACCACTCGGTCAAGGAGGTCACCCTCCGCCAATAAAAACTGGCCGTCACCATGTAACTGAAAATCGTCGGGTATAGCGACACAATTAAAAAATCAAATAAATTTGGAGAATACACAAGATGTTCAATTTGGCCGATTCGGTGAGCTCATTAGAGTCCCGTAGTCTGAGTCTGAGTGAGGTTTTGAGTTGTTATGATATACATCATTACAGCTACATAATTTCATCTAATATTTGAAACAATTAAAACTTAATAAACTTTGAAGCTTAAGGACTGTGTAAATTAGAACGACAGCATACTTCACAACTTTGTACTTTTTTAACGTTGCAAGCTTTAGCACTTCATAGCTGTGCAAACTTTAGCACTTCGATCATAACTGCAAACTTTGAAACACGAGAACGTTCAAAGCTCTTTATCTAACAATTTTGGTCTGCCATGAGATTTGCGAGTCAGTCGTTTATTAGAGTCTCATTTTTGTATAATTACAACGCAGCTCGATCTCAACTCTGTCCAAAAGTAGAATCTGTACTGAGTTATACTCCCTTTGTCTTACTATAGAATCTAAATCCGCCAATGCTACCGTAGTACGGACCCCCCGCCCCCCGTATGGATCCGATATTGTAGTAAGCCTGTTGTTCAGAATTTAATTTGAAGAAGGGGAAGCAAAATCAAATAGTGAAATACCCTTTTCATTGCCGCTGTAACTAGGAGTTAGACCACATGTAGGCATATACCTGTGTAAATAATTTTAGAACTTTTGAGATTACCCCCGATTACAAGCTGACACGGTTAAACTAAATGGTACACAAACTCCCCTGTGACTACACAAAATGACTGCTCTGCGCCCCATGTCACTTTTAAATATTCTGAGAAAAAATATCAGTAGAAAGGAGTTGTGCAGCAGGCGATCTCATTTTTCCACGTAAGTTTTTCGTCTTACTTGAATACCTAATTTATGCTGTTTACTTCGAGCCGTTTGGTTGTTGTTCATTTGTTGACGTTCGGCCCACTTTACAGTAGAGATCGTGCAGGCAGATCTAGATCTAACTCATCAGATCTATTTTCGTGTCATAACTATAAATTGTACCAGATATTAACCTGTATCGTGTTCGCAGATTATTTAGCGGGAATTATCACGGCAAATATATAACTTATTTCAATCTTTATTGCAAAGTGCAGATCTAGCATATTTTAGTGAAATAGTTCAACAGGACTTTGTTCACTCGGGAATATATATGAAATGACGATGTATCAGACCTACAAATTATTAACCCCGTCTCAGGAGGTGTAGCACAACGGGAATATAGAATCGATTTACACACTTGTGAATTATGTTCTATTTCTGTTAGAGAAATATGTCCTATTTCTGTTAGAGATTCTATATATTGGGTGCCTATATATTGTCCGTTTCACATAACTTCAATGGCTTGGTGGGGCGGAGTAACGATTCAAGATCTACTCTTTTTTTTTTTACTAGGTTAGCACTACAACATATATAGGCCGAATTTTCTGTCCCGATACTAGATATATCGACTTCTTAGATGTTAGAGGAAATATCCTATCAAAAACCGAGTTTGAAAACAAATTCAATATAAAAGTGGATACAAAGCATCAGCATCGGAAGCAAATTGAAAGTGTGTGTGTGTGTGTGTGTGGGGGGGGGGGGGGGGGGGGGGGGGGGGGGGGGGGGGGGGGTAAAGGGGGGGGGGGGGGCTAAACCATATAAAACACATACACACGCCAGAAACGTCTATGTCCTATGTCTATATTTGCAAAAAAGTGTGTGTGTGTGGGGGGGGGGGGGCTAAGCCCCCTAGCCCCCGGTTCCAACGCCTATGCAATGATTTACAATAGTGTAAAATCATCAATTTTAGCCTGCTTCAGGAAGCATGGTTTCACTTTTAAAAAGGATTCTTTTGAAAATCCATCTCTTCCTCTCTTACCTACCCACCTGAAAAATATAATTCTCAAAGAAAAATGTACAAAATACATATATAATATTCTAAATAAAAATCAAAATTTAAAACCAACTTCATTTCTCAAGTGGGAACAAGAAGTAGCATTCTTAAATGAAAGTCCAAGCCGTAGAGAGGCTTTTAAAATATGTTTTTTTTGTAACTAACGACACTGCCATTCAGTGGTTTCAATTCAGACTCCTTCACCGAATTCTACCTGTAAACAGAAATCTTAGAAATATTGGCATTAAAACTTTTAAATACATGTACTTGCTGGTTCTTTGATGAAAAAGAAGATATTATACATACTTTTGTTACTTGTCCTAGTATATATATGACATTTGGCCCAGACTTAGTCGACATATTTACACCAAAACTAAACACAGAATAGGGTTTAATATTATGAATATTATATTTGATGAACCACACTCAAAAACTCAAATGCCTGTAAATTTTATTATATTATGTACATGAACTAAATTTTTTATATTTAAATGTTCAAGACAAGAAAAGACTGTTCATATAGATCCATTACTAAAATTTATTTATTTTAATTTTAAAATTCAAAAATATATTGCTGTTAGTAACAAAACAGAACAATCATTTGGTAAAATATGGAATGGTTGGGGATCCATTTTTAACACTGAAAGCTAGAAACAATATAAGAACCTTTTAGATATTTCAGTTTACCCAGTTTTTATTTCCATAATTGTGATTTATTAAAGTAAATTCAATTGATGTCATGCATGTTTTGTGTGTAAATGTTTACGAATTTGTGAGTGTGAGTGTGTGTGATGATTAGATAAAACCAATCAGTATGATATATCCATTTCATAATAGAACTGAAAAATATAAGTCTCATATACAAAATTTTAATTTATGTATTTATTTAATATCATTTCTTTTTACAAACTACATATTTATGTTATTCTCAACATCATTGTTGATATATCAAAATACTCTTTGTAATACTGATTGGAAATAATTAAAAAAAAAAAGCACTACGACTTATATAGGCTGAATTTTCTGCCCTGATTTTTTTTACCAAAAAAAAAAAAACAAAAAAAAAAAATCGGGACAGAAAATTTGGCCCATACAACATAGACATAATCTGTAACCATAGATTTCTATATGACATTAAATTGACAGGATTACATGACACTTCACTGACACATGACTTGACATTGATATGATTACATGACATATGACATTACATTGACATGATTACATGACACTTAATTGACATGACACTACATTTGCCTTATTACATGATTCTTAACTGACATATGACATTACAATGACATGATTACATGACATTTGACTGATATATGACATTTCATTGATGTAATTGACATATGACATACCATGGTATTGGCATATACAAATCATATGATGCTACATTGACATGATTACATGACCCTTTATGACATTATATGCCACTGTATTGACATAATCTAATCATATTACATTGCCTTGATATGATTTCATTGCACTATACTGACATATGACACTGTTGACAAACTAATCATATGACATTGTATTGACATGATTACATGGCACTTTCCTGATATTATATGGCACTATTGACATAAACGAATCATATGACATTGTATTGACATGATTTAGAGTCATAATCAGACCACAAAATAACATAGGAGTGATCGTTCAGGTTACATGGAAATACAAATCACATAACCTCCTTTTTGTTCTCAATGTTATTTGTCACTTTATTTTTTTACCTACTTTGAACTTTGAAATACACATTACACTTGTCTATATATATATATATATATATATGTATGTATGTATGTATGTATACATTGTATGTAATTAGTAGAAAGAAAAAACAAAACATTGTAATCATTAAAATTATATACATCTTTATAATTGTTATCGTAACCTGTAGGTTATGGTTGTTCCTTTTAGCGTAACCTGTAAATGGGTTTGCCTGATAAGTCTACATGACAATCACTGCACTGTCACTTATTGACATAAGTACATGATGCTGAATTGACATTTTTACATGAAACTAAGTTGACACTGCAGTGACATAAGTAAATGACATTGAGTGTGCATAGCATTGACACAAATACATGACACTGAATTGATACTGCATTGACATAAGTAAATGACACAGAGTTGATACTGCAGTGACATAACTTTGTCATAAGTAAATGACACAGAGTTGACTACTTGACATGGCATTGAGATAATTAAATGACACAGAGTTGACACTGCAGTGACATAAGTAAATGACATTGAGTTGATACTGCAGTGACATAAGTAAATGACACAGAGTTGACTACTTGACATGGCATTGAGATAAGTAAATGACACAGAGTTGACACTGCAGTGACATAATTAAATGACATTGAGTTGATACTGCATTGAGATAAGTAAATGACACAGAGTTGACTACTTGACATGATAATTAGACTTGAAGTTTTAAAGTATTGAGTATTCGTTGACTTCAGGCTCTGTACTTGAGGTACTCCGAGTTTCAATGATAATTAGACAAAGTATTATCTGTCAATGATTCATGTAAACATCTACATATCGATCTATGCAGCAATAAATTTGCATCTGTGATGGATGCACCTTTGTATTGTTTACTAGAGTACATGCTAGTACACTCAACAATGTTGCACACATTTGATTTTTGAATACACATGTAAATTAAAACTTAAAAGTTACTGCACCTGTTTATTTATTGTGTTGTATATAGGATAGTGTATAATGAATTCGGTTTACAATGAAGCACAATTGTTTTATGAAATATAACACATTTACACTGTTTACTGTTTCAGAGTTTAAAATCTGTCACATTGGCAATATTTTGTTTTTAATAGTCAGATGTTTCATAATAGAAAACATTGTAGAGTGGTAGAATAAATGTTTTATGGTGTAAACTGTTACACACTGGTAGAGTCCAGTGTTTCATTCTTAACTAAAGTGGTAAATTCAATGGTTCAATGTATGCTGTTAATCTCTGGTAGATATTTTACTCTAGACTAGAGTGATAGAATTAATGTTTCTTAGTGTAAGCTGTTACACTCTTGTAGAGTCGGGTGTTTCACACGAGACTGAAGTGGTAGAGTTAACTGTTCAGTGTATGCTGTTACACTCTTGAAGAGTCGGGTGTTTCACACGAGACTGAAGTGGTAGAGTTAACTGTTCGGTGTAAGCTGTTACACTCTTGTAGAGTCGGGTGTTTCACACGAGACTGAAGTGGTAGAGTTAACTGTTCGGTGTAAGCTGTTACACTCTTGTAGAGTCGGGTGTTTCACACGAGACTGAAGTGGTAGCGTTAACTGTTCAGTGTAAGCTGTTACACTCTTGTAGAGTCGGGTGTTTCACACGAGACTGAAGTGGTAGAGTTAACTGTTCAGTGTAAGCTGTTACACTCTTGTAGAGTCGGGTGTTTCACATGAGACTGAAGTGGTAGAGTTAACTGTTCAGTGTAAGCTGTTACACTCTTGTAGAGTCGGGTGTTTCACACGAGACTGAAGTGGTAGAGTTAACTGTTCAGTGTATGCTGTTATACATTGACAATGTTTGGTGTTTCACACTAGACTAGAGTGGTAGAATTAAATGTTCAGTGTATTCTGTTTCAGTGCTACCTACTTCAAAATGGTAAAGTTTGGTGTTTCACTGTACTTGAGACTAGAGTGGTAGAATTAAGGTCTCTTACACAATGGTAGAGCAAGGATTTGTTTCCTAGAATGTTACGTTTCAAAGTGATATTGTAGAATTAATGCCACAGTGTTATTTCAGCTCTTATACACTGGTAGAGGTTTCACAGAATCCCATGTTTCAAAGTGATGTGGTAGAATTAATGCCACAGTGTTATTTCAGCTCTTATACACTGGAAGAGGTTTCACAGAATCCCATGTTTCAAAGTGATGTGGTAGAATTAATGTTACAGATTTTATTTTAGCTCTTATACACTGGTAGAGGTTTCACAGAATCCCATGTTTCAAAGTGGTGTGGTAGAATTAATTCCACAGTGTTATTTCAGCTCCTATACACTGGTAGAGGTTTCACAGAAACTCATGTTTCAAAGTAATGTGGTAGAATTAATGTCACAGATTTTATTTCAGCTCTTATACACTGCACTGAATCCCATGTTTCAAAGTGGTGTGGTAGAATTAATGTCACAGATTTTATTTCAGCTCTTACACACTGGTAGAGGTTTCACAGAATCCCATGTTTCAAATTGATGTGGTAGAATTAATGTCACAGATTTTATTTCAGCTTTTATACACTGGTAGAGGTTTCACAGAATCCCATGTTTCAAATTGATGTGGTAGAATTAATGTCACAGATTTTATTTCAGCTCTTACACACTGGTAGAGGTTTCACAGAATCCCATGTTTGAAAGTGTTATGGTAGAATTAATGTTTCACAGTGTTGTCTCACCTCTTATACACGGGTAGAGGTTTCACAGAAACCCATATTTCACACTTGTAAGTTCAGGTAAACTTGTAGTCAGCTGTTTCACACTAGAATGTAGTAGAATTAATATTTCATATCGTTTGATATGTCACACAGTAGAGTCAGTGGTAGGTCTTTTTTCACATTGCAAGTTCCTGTAAACTGGTAGATGTATTGTTTTGCAAAGTCAGATTGATACATGTATGTTTCACATGACTGTAGTAGAGTTCTTATTTTTCACAGTATTATTTCTTTCACACACTTTCATAAAATTCTTATATTGGTAAAGGTCTAGATCTTATTTCACAAAGTTAGATATTTTACACACTGAAGTGGTAGAACCATGTTTTACATCGTTTGCCCTCTGCATACTAGTAGACGATTTATTTCACATAGTAATACATTTCACATTGGCACGGCAGATTGCTGGTTTCATAGTGTTATTTCACATAAGTGGTGTTTTCCTTTTTTTATGACTATAAATACTACTTGGATTGATGTACAATAACAAATAAGAGCTTTACTGAGGCATGACCTTTCTGACATGTATATTCCAATTTATTTTGTGAAAATAAGGTCAGACTCAGTATCCTATGCATATACAGTTAGAAAAAATGTGAATTAATCATTTGCAAACAAATAATTGCAAAACTGGGTTTCTCAAGTTATTTTCACAAAATATATAGGAATTTAAGAATTTTATTTCCTGTGTATATATGTGTTATTGTACACATTAATCTAATAGAAAATAAAAATATTTTGGAAAAAAACACAACTAATCATAAATGCCCCTTTAAATCTTTGATGTACGATTTCATTTCAAAGAATTCATTGTATTACATTGGATTGGTAGATTTTGTTTGCTTTGCTTTGTAATATAGTAAAACTTGTATCTAAAGACCCTCTAACAGATACAAAACCAGTCTCTATAGGGAGGTGGTCTTTATACAGAGGTTGTTTTGTACACAAATTGTACTATTTGGGACAGCTAAATGAGCAGGTGGTTTTTATACACAAGCGGTTGCTAAAGCAGGTTTTACTGTATGTTTCTCTGTGGTTCTTGTAAATATGATGTTGTATGGAGTAAATGTTCAATTGATAATTGCAAATAACAGCCTTCTTGGCCGAGTGATTAAAGTATTGACGTACTTTGAACTTTGACTCACCTCTAAATCAGCATGGATTCGATCCCCAATATACTCCCCAATATACTCTATACTCGGACAAGATGATACTTAAGAGGACAATATTGGAAATTGGGGATAACAAAATTTGTTATTTTGTAGCTGAAAATTGGGAAAATATTGCTAATTTTTCAATATTTTATTTACTGTGGGAATGGGTCCTATAGTTGAACCCAAAATGACTCTTGGAAAACCTCTTAGACTAACGTAATATATGATTGCTGTTTGAAGGGTTTACAGCACTTCACAAAAATTGACATGGAGTTATTCCCAGGGTCCATCAGACACTGCTATGTTAGGAATGACAATCGGACAACTGATGGAGATGCAGGTTGAAAAAACTCCAGACAAAATGGCAGCCATCTTTAGCTCTCAGGGAAAACGAAGAACGTTTGCACAGCTGCTAAATGAGGTATGTAGATACGACCATACAGGTCTAGCAAGGTAAATGTGGACTACATTTAGATTCTGGAAAAAAAAAAACATCTGCCGATTTTCCAAAATTAGGAATGCACAGGTTAATGTGATTTCATTTATAACTGTAGCTCTAATATTTATGCTGCTAAAAATAAATCTATCTGTCACCCCTGTTATGATTTAAATTAGACTCGTAATGTGTGTAAACATGTGCCAGTTTACCTTGGTAGACTACAATAATTATAGAAGGATTTCCAGTTTAAAATTTGCAAGATTTAAAATCAATATTTACATGGGCTGAGGCAATTCTGTAATATCCTTGTTCACATATATTCAAAAGTGGGGCAGAACCACACATGAATAGGCAATAGATATCCATGCACAAATTTATAAAGATACATACATGTACTGATACTTATATTTTTTAGCAAAATTGGGAAAAATACTTAAATTTGCCGAAAAATAAGATTAATGGAGAAATAGCCTGTACACAGCCATAAATTCCACCTGAAATATCACTGACACTGTGTGAAAAGTAAAGTAGGTCTTAAGTTCTTCAGTATTCAAGAGGACGTATGAAATGCATAATATTGCATAGTTTTTGTAGCACTTCTTATCTATTTCAACGTGAATATTTAAACTGCAACAGTAAACTTGATTTACATGTAGTGACATACAGTGAAACTTGTATATAAACCCTCCTTAGGGACACAAGAAAACCAGTCTTTATAGGGAGGTTGTCTTTATATAGAGGTTGATTTGTACACAGATGGTACTATTGGAGACAGCTAAAAACGATCTTTATGACCAGGTGGTCTTTATACACAGGTGGTCACCAAAGCAGGTTTTACCCTATTTCTGTTCTCTTAACCACCTGGTGATTGCATTATTGGACACATATAACATATATTTACCAAATGTAAGCTAGGATTTAGAACAAAATTAAAAGCTTCTTAGATAAATCATAAGGTTGCCAGTCGGATGACTTAATTAGGATTACAGGTCGTCCAGCAAAATTTCAGCTTGTGTTTACAGATCAGAAAACTGCGAATTTTTATAAGTAAATGAATTCTAAAGTTGCAATTCAGCATAATTTCTGTTTTTGTTAATTATGCAATTTTCTGCTGCAAACTATACACATGGGTTTATTTATGCGATGTCACACCGTACTGTGACCAGTCCTGTATGAAACGATAATTTCTTGTACAACTGTGGGTCTGGTACCAGGGGGTTGATAGGCTAATATACATGAAAAATTCTTAATCACGTAAATTACCCCCACGCATAAATTTCAATGAAAATATGTGTTTTAATCAGTCACTTCATTCATCCAACAGGAAAAATGTAAAATTAATAATGTTACCTCAGATTGGATTGAAACAAGGTAGAGTGTTTAGTCCTGCTTCAAACTGTTTAATAAAATCTGTTTAAGTCAATAACCCCTAAAAAGCAATGGACTCTACCTCACATCACTAAGATACTAGTAGATAAGTCCATTTATGCCCATAGAGGTGAATGAGACAAAAGTACAATACCATCGGGAATGTTATTCCTAAAACTTTGTTGATTAAAGCTTGATATACATCAGGGCATTTTACACACCAAAATGCTCAGGGAGACTTCCAAAGTTTCTGGAGAAACATTGAAAATTAACTTTAACTCATCAACCCCTGAAAAACAATGAACTCTTCCATAAATCAATGACTTAGACCAGTCCAAATGTGTCTTCAGGGGTGAATGAGTTAAATAGTTGACTTTTATTTTCCTTTAGGCTGACCAGTTAGCTGGAGGTTTGATGAGCTTAGGTTTGAAGAGAGGAGACCGAGTTGGTGTGTGGGGCCCTAACTCACTGGAATGGATACTGTCACAGTATGCTACAGCCAGAGCAGGATTTGTATTAGTAAGTCAGTGTTACTGTTACCGTAATCGGCTTACCGGCCGTGTATTTATTGTATTTATTACAATAAGGTAGGTTTCTGATACTTTAACAGTACTACAATGACAGTTCAAAAAATTCGCAGTGGCATTATAACTGCTAGGTCTGTGGTAACAAATTTTTACAATAACAAAAGAAACACAGTTAGTCGAAGTGGCATTATACTGCTAGGTCTATAGATAGCTTTTACAGTATCTACAGAGTTAGAGTGGCACTTTTACAACTGCTAGGTATGTGGTACTTTTACAAGTACACTGTTGTCTGTTACAGAGTTAGAGTGGCATATACTACAAACATTGCTAGGTCTGTGGTACTTTTTTACATTTAAAATTACATCAGAGTGGCATTAGACACTGCTAGGTCTGTATATACCTTTGGTACTTTTACAGTACACCCAGAACACATTGAGTGGCATTCTCAAAACAAACAACGCTAGGTCTGTGGTACTTTTATTTGCTCTTCCAGCCCCCTCATTTACAGTTACACACAGAGTGGCTTCGTTTACATTCTGCTAGGTCTGTGGTACTGTACTATTCTGTTTTACCAAACAGTACTAGCCTTGCACAGGCACTTGTGGCAATTACACTGCTAGGTCTGTGTACTATTTTTGAAACATTACTACACACTGTTAAATGAGTGGCATTACACTGCTATCGTCTGTGGTACTTTTAGTAGTATTATACACAGTT
This sequence comes from Atrina japonica, assembly GCA_030159075.1. Taxonomy (NCBI): domain Eukaryota; kingdom Metazoa; phylum Mollusca; class Bivalvia; order Pterioida; family Pinnidae; genus Atrina; species Atrina japonica. Next base: position 322,638 of record BROG01000483.1, on the reverse strand, counting down.
AGAGTGGCATTATACACTGCTAGGTCTGTGGTACTTTTTACAGTGGCATTACACAGTTAGAGTGGCATTACACTGCTAGGTCTGTGGTACTTTTACAGTATTAGAGTGGCATTACAAGGTCTGTAGTGGCTTTTACATTACTACACTAGGTCGGTCTGTGGTACTTTTACAGTACTACACAGTTAGAGTGGCATTACACTGCTAGGTCTGTGGTACTTTTACAGTACTACACAGTTAGAGTGGCATTACACTGCTAGGTCTGTGGTACTTTTACAGTACTACACAGTTAGAGTGGCATTACACTGCTAGGTCTGTGGTACTTTTACAGTACTACACAGTTAGAGTGGCATTATACTTGTAAGTCTCTGAGACTTTTACAATACTACACAGAGTGGCATTACACTGCTAGGTCTGGGTACTTTTACAGTACTACACAGTACTACACAGTTAGGTCTGTGGCTTTTACAGTACTGCTAGGCATTACACTCTGTGGTACTTTTACAGAACTACACAGAGTGGCATTATACTTGTAAGTCTCTGAGACTTTTACAATACTATACAGAGTGGCATTATACTGCTAAGTCTCTGATACTTTTTCAGTACTTTTGAGCTAGAGCAGACAGAGCAAATACATATAAAAACTGCATGCTTTTGCTGTGAAAAAAATATCCTGGTACTAGATTAAAACTGTTATACATATTATATGATTTCTTTTTGACAGGTAAATATTAACCCTGCTTACAGACCAGAAGAATTAGAATATGCTGTGAAAAAGGTAAGAATATCTAGATTTTTGCAAACTAAAAATACCTATGCTGTTTTTAGATACAGTATATGGAATAATTTTGTTAATTTCGTTGAAATTGGAAAATAAATTTTTGACGCATTTTTGACGTCTTTTTAGACTTTGTAATTTTCATTCATTTTTGTATGATTTCTTTGATTTTCTCTCCAATCATTCATTATGATGCATTTATTTTATGTGTTTTACCTGTGGTTTGGTAGATAAATGCTTTACTGAAAGAATTTTGCTGAAATTTAATTTTTAATTTTTTTTATGAATTTTTAAAGATGGCAAAAATGAATTGGGGAGGGGATAATTTTCCACATTTTTTACTTCTTCTCCAAAAGCGCTAAAGGGATTTTGATGAAACTTTATTGGAAGTAAGTACTCAAGGTCCTCTACCAAGTTTGTTCATTTCGGCATGATCGGCCTTGGGGTGGATTCAGGGTGGGGCAAAAGAGGCCTCAGGGGTACCTGTCTTTAAAATATCTTCTCCAAAACTGCTGCATGGATGGAAAAATTAATTGCATCTGAGTGATTTTTATGGATGCATGATTCAATTTCCTGTTTTTGAAATAAATTGGAAAACTAATTTTTGACATGTTTTTGACATCTTTCACAGCTTTGTCATTTTCATTCATTTTTAATCTCCTCCACTCCTTAGAAGTGTTAAAATAATTTGTAAATTTGAGATTCCCATATTTGTAAGATACCAACACAGTTCAGGTGAGCGATGTGGCCCATGGGCCTCTTGTTTTTAATATTTTTCCTTTTTTACTACTTAGATTGACATACAATAACAAAAGCTAGCTATGCACAGGCATAAAAATTCTTAAATTCCCATATATTTTGTGAAAATTGTTTGAGAAACTCAGGTATGCCACTTTTTCAATTGCAATTCATTAACTTAACCTTACCATTTGTATATGAATATCACACTGGACATGACCTTATTTTCACAAAATATATAAGAATATAATATTTTCTATGTCTGTGTATATCTCTTATTTGATATTGTACATCAAGTACAAGTAGTAAAAGTAGAGAACAGAGAAATAATCATTTTGGTAAACAGAGTTAGTTCCCCTTTAACTTTTTATGTAAGTATTCTATTGCTGTATCGTGAAGTGAATATATCATGCTAATTTTCTCTAATTATTTTAGGTCGGATGCAAGGCTTTGATTGTTGCTGAAGAATTCAAAGGACAAAATTATTACGAAATGCTCTTTCATCTGATCCCAGAACTTTCATCAATAAAGCAAGGTGCAATAAAAAGTCACATGTAAGTCGTTTCAGCTGTGTCTATTCAATATACATTGTAAAACATTAAATACTGTAGCACTTTGATAAGTCAAACTTCAATAAGTCAAATTTCTCAATATGTCGAACTATTGGCAAAGTCCTGAATAATTTTGTTATTTAAAGCTACCTATAAACATTTTATAATTCAAATTTTTATGTCAAATTTTTTATGTTTCGAATAAACTTTTGAGCCCATTTCTATAAACAAGACGTATTTGCAAACAATATGCCTTGAGAAGTAAGTCATCTATGAATATTTAAAAGGCCCATATTTTTTTTTCCACATATATAGCCAAACATTGACCACCATTGAAATTATTCTAAATTTTATTGAAATAAAGCTGTGTACCAAAGTTGGTTAATTGAAGATTTGAGAGAAGAAACTCAATTATTTTATGGAAACCAAAAGTGTTGCAAACTGACAAATGGATAAATAAACAAATTGAGAAATAGACAGATCAAAAACAATGTCTTCCCCAGTAACTACCGTATAAGCAGAATTTTTAGCGAGGATTCGGTTTTGGCATTTTTAGTGAGAGTGTTGAGATCTCTAAAATTGAATATTGCTAACAAGTCATTCCTAGTTTAATGTTTTGTTTGGAATAATTAAATGGCCAAAATGACTTCTAGCTAAAATTTGTATATAGCATTTAAGGACAAAATGCTACATTTGCATCTCACTAAAAACTCCACTTGTACAGTATCTTTTTCACAGTGATACAGCATACAGCTCTATACATTATAAAGTTATCAGTTTCATGATTTGTCTTTTTACAGTCTCCCGGATCTGAAACATATCATTATGATGGGTAACAAAAATCATCCGTAAGTACCAGTCGCTTTTTCTAAGTTTCGTAAACAGAAAGTTGACAGTTGATTTTGATTAAAAAAAAATTTGCTTCTGAGAGACATTAAGGTTCCGCTAAAGTCAAATTTCGATAAAAGATTCACCAAGTAATTTTTCCTTAAATATGAGAAAATCAACCTTGAAATTTGGCATACTATTAAAAATTTATACAGACTTGCAGCCTGTTTTGTGTTTGACTTCTTGTACTGTTAGAAATAGTTTTTGCTTCAAATTTATTTGAAAAAATGAGTTAAAATTTTTAAAAAATGCACAGCTTTAAAAGACCAACTTTTCATAATATAATATATAATATAATACGCATAGATTTTGGGAAACGTTCCGTTCATAAAACATCGTTGTTTCTTGAGTTTAGTTAACTTTGTAGTAGCACTTTCTGGTTGACTGATATTCAGCTGATCTTTGATCACGGAGACGTAAACAGTCTGATTTACAGAAGAAGTACAGATATTCAAAGTGAATACTAAACACATGCTTGTCTATTTACTTAGCAATTATCCATTTTTAATATTGTCTCAAAGATCAAACGAGTATGACACTGACAGTCACTGAAACTTGCCAAGCCACTTACGCTAAAAATTACAATTACAAACATTTAATGCTGGTATAAGGACACGTCCGGCGGACAAGTGCATTTAGAAATAAACTTGCCAAGCCACTTAGGCTAAAAATTACAGTTACAAACATTTAATGCTGGTAAAAGGACATGTCTGGCGGACAAGTGCATTTAGAAATAAACTTGTCCGAGCCAATTCCGACCTGGTGCGGGCAGTAGGACAGGTGTTTATTTCTAACCCTGTAATTGACTGTCTCAAAGTGGTCTGATTAGCAAGATGGTCACTTTAGTGAGGGTCTGAAAAAAATAATATGTATGAGGGAATTTTTCAAGAGTCTGAAATATTAACGGTCTTAATTGTGAGGTGGTCTCTTAAGCAAGGTGCTCTTTACTCGAGGTGCCACTATATTTTCATTTGTGGCATTAGGTTGTTATATGTAGCAATGTATGTAATATTACAGTGGGACTCTTAATTTTAAAGACGTGGTGGATGCCAGCACCACTAAACTACAGACAGAGATCTTAGATTTACAGAATCGTTTACAGTTCGATGATCCTATCAACATTCAGTTTACATCCGTAAGTGTGAATTTTTAAGCGCTCATGGAATTAATCCTATCAATCAAAAACATGAAATTTAATAAACTGTTTACATTTAATCTATCATAATTCTATTTATTTACAAAGGGAGATAAATCTATTACAAAAATCTTTACATAGATTTGGACTTTCCTTTTTCATAATTCAGTTATATTTTTAGAGCAAATTTTGGAAAAATTTTGGTTAAGGATAGTGTTTTTCCGAAACCCTAGTTTGTTAGTATCTATCATGCTCTGCCCACCACCATTTCATTCTAAATGTAGCTGTGACTAGGTATGTGGGATCAGTAGCTCAGTGGGTAGAACAGCAGCATAGATTTCGGGAGGCCTGGGATTGAATTCCTCCCTGACTGGTGAGGAATTTTTTCCTCCTTACAAATGGCACTCAACTAAATTAAGGGTTAGCTGCTTGAAATATTTGTAAATGATATGAATTAGTCTCATAGAAAAATTACTATTTTCAGGGAACAACGGGTTTTCCAAAAGGGGCGACACTTTCTCATCATAATATAGTAAATAACAGTTACTTTGTGGGTCGGAGGCTGAACTACCACGGTAGGGTAAGTACTGGTAGCCATCCCTATCAGATACGTTTATTATGATGTTTGTTTTATCTTATTTTAGGTCTCACAAGCACATGCTTAACTTATGGAGTGCATTGTGTGTAGACTTTTACATTTTGAATTGAAATTGAAAATTACAGAAGGAATATAAATAAAACATTAATTAGGATATGTCTGGTACTGGTATGTTACCAGTAACTTCTCACTGCTATTATGCCATGGTTCACTGGTAAATTGGTGACTGTCACCACACAAAATACAGTAAAACCTGTCTACACAGGACACAAGATACACAGAATACAGTAAAACCTGTCTACAGAGAACACAGGGCACACAAAACACAGTTAAACCTGTCTACAGAGGACACAGGGCACACAGAATACAGTAACATCTGTCTACAGAGGACACAGGGCACACAGAATACAGTAAAACCTGTCTACAGAGAACACAGGGCACACAAAACACAGTTAAACCTGTCTACAGAGGACACAGGGCACACAGAATACAGTAACATCTGTCTACAGAGGACACAGGGCACACAGAATACAGTAAAACCTGTCTACAGAAGACACAGGGCACACACAATACAGTAACATCTGTCTACAGAGGACACAGGGCAAACAAAATACAGTAAAACCTGTCTACAGAGGACAGGGCATACAGAATACAGTAAAACCTGTCTACAGAGGACACAGGGCACACAGAATACAGTAAAACTTGTCTACAGAAGACACAAGGCACACAAAATACAGAGAAACCTGTCTACAGAGAACACATGGCACATAAATTACAGTAAAACCTATCTACAGAGGACAAAAGACAATGCAGTAAAACATGTCTACAGAGAATAGAGTACATAATACAGTAAAACCTGTCTACAGAGGGCACAGAGCACAAAGAATACAGTAAAACCTGTCTACAGAGGACAGAAGACACAGAACACAGTAAAACCTGTCTACAGAAGATACAGGGCACACAGAATACAGTAAAACCTATTTACAGAGGACACAGAATACAGTAAAACCTGTATACAGAGGATACAGAATGCAGTAAAACCTGTCTACAGAGTACACATGGCAAACAGAATATAGTAAAACCTGTCTACAGAAGATACAGGGCACACAGAATACAGTTAAACCTGTCTACATAGACACAGGACACATTAGATACAGGAAAACTTGTCTACAGAAGATACAGGGCACATAGAATACAGTAAAACCTGTCTACAGAGAACACAAGGTACACAGAATACAGTAAAACCTGTCTACATAGACACAGGACACATTAGATACAGGAAAACTTGTCTACAGAAGATACAGGGCACACACAGAATACTGTCAAACCTGTCTACATAGACACAGGACACATTAGATACAGGAAAACTTGTCTACAGAAGATACAGGGCACATAGAATACAGTAAAACCTGTCTACAGAGAACACAAGGTACACAGAATACAGTAAAACCTGTCTACATAGACACAGGACACATTAGATATAGGAAAACTTGTCTACAGAAGATACAGGGCACACAGAATACTGTCAAACCTGTCTACATAGACACAGGACACATTAGATACAGGAAAACTTGTCTACAGAAGATACAGGGCACACAGAATACTGTCAAACCTGTCTACATAGACACAGGACACATTAGATACAGGAAAACTTGTCTACAGAAGATACAGGGCACACAGAATACAGTAAAACCTGTCTACATAGACACAGGACACATTAGATACAGGAAAACTTGTCTACAGAAGATACAGGCACACAGAATACTGTCAAACCTGTCCACATAGACACAGGACACATTAGATACAGGAAAACTTGTCTACAGAAGATACAGGGCACACAGAATACAGTAAAACCTGTCTACATAGACACAGGACACATTAGATACAGGAAAACTTGTCTACAGAAGATACAGGGCACACAGAATACTGTCAAACCTGTCTACATAGACACAGGACACATTAGATACAGGAAAACTTGTCTACAGAAGATACAGGGCACACAGAATACAGTAAAACCTGTCTACATAGACACAGGACACATTAGATACAGGAAAAACTTGTCTACAGAAGATACAGGGCACACAGAATACTGTCAAACCTGTCTACATAGACACAGGACACATTAGATACAGGAAAACTTGTCTACAGAAGATAACACACAGAATACTGTCAAACCTGTCTACATAGACACAGGACACATTAGATACAGGAAAACTTGTCTACAGAAGATACAGGGGCACACAGAATACAGTAAAACCTGTCTACATAGACACAGGACACATTAGATACAGGAAAACTTGTCTACAGAAGATACAGGGCACACAGAATACAGTAAAACCTGTCTACATAGACACAGGACACATTAGATACAGGAAAACTTGTCTACAGAAGATACAGGGCACACAGAATACAGTAAAACCTGTCTACATAGACACAGGACACATTAGATACAGGAAAACTTGTCTACAGAAGATACAGGGCACACAGAATACTGTCAAACCTGTCTACATAGACACAGGACACATTAGATACAGGAAAACTTGTCTACAGAAGATACAGGGCACATAGAATACAGTAAAACCTGTCTACAGAGAACACAAGGTACACAGAATACAGTAAAACCTGTCTACATAGACACAGGACACATTAGATACAGGAAAACTTGTCTACAGAAGATACAGGGCACACAGAATACTGTCAAACCTGTCTACATAGACACAGGACACATTAGATACAAGGAAAACTTGTCTACAGAAGATACAGGGCACACAGAATACTGTCAAACCTGTCTACATAGACACAGGACACATTAGATACAGGAAAACTTGTCTACAGAAGATACAGGGCACATAGAATACAGTAAAACCTGTCTACAGAGAACACAAGGTACACAGAATACAGTAAAACCTGTCTACATAGACACAGGACACATTAGATACAGGAAAACTTGTCTACAGAAGATACAGGGCACACAGAATACTGTCAAACCTGTCTACAGAGTATACGGGGCACACAGAATACAGTAAAACTTGTCTACAGAGGACACAGGGCACACAGAATACTGTCAAACCTGTCTACAGAGTATACGGAGCACACAGAATACAGTAAAACTTGTCTACAAAGGACAAGGGCACAGATGGAATAGATCTGTCCTTTCTGTAAAGATTATGGTTTACAATAATTTTAAAAAGAAACAGAAATGTACTTATTTAAACAAAATTTGTTAAGAATTGCGTACATTGACATTAAATCTTCATTATCCTGGGTCTGTTGTTCACTCTGTCTTTGTTAAAGATAAATTCTCAAAACGTCGGTTATATTTACTTGTACTTATTGTCTAGTAACACTTTCTGCGACCTCAGTTGATGTCATGCCATTTTGACCTAGCCAGTTGGGCAGTAATTGACAATTTTATACATTACATTTTACAGGACTCCCGAATCTGTATGCCGGTTCCTTTGTATCACTGTTTTGGAATGGTCTTAGGCAGTTTGTGTACCTTCACTGTGGGAGCAACAAACGTCTACCCCTCCCCGGGGTTTGAACCAGGAGCGTCATTAAAATCAGCATCAGATGAAAAGTAAAGTGTTTTTAAGTTTTGTGCTGATTGTAATTAATACGACATCTCTGATCTTCCATTCTTTAACCCAAAATCCTATAGAGCGGATTAATTCCTCTAAAGGGCATAGTCAAACTGTCAGAAAAAATTATGCAAACAGCAGGAATATGCAATTAACAGAATAGTGTATTTTAGTGAACAATGATGATTCATGTTCAACTAGTCCTTTCATTTGTGTATGTAATACTATTATCAGGCCATTCAAAAAAATTGTTTGTTTATCAAGCCTTTCTTTTTATTAAATCGAGTGGGCGGGCGTTTTCTTCTTCTTTTTTTTGTTTTTTGTTTTTGTATTCATTTGATGTATGCTATGTGTCTCGCCAATAAAGAGGAAAATGCAGACATTAAGATGTCAAGAGTTTATATACTGAGCATGGCTTCCACATTTTTGCAGTAATTAATTGCAATCTGCCAACAGCTACTGCTGTTCCTATTTTTCATATGTAATCCTACTGAAATAAAGACCTGGGCGCTCATCATTAGGTGCTCCAACAGCTTTGATATACAAAGGGAAATAACTCTAATTCCCAGATTATTTAAAAAAGCAAATTTTCTCGCAAAATGAAAAAAAAAAAGAGACTTATTAAAATAACCAAAGAGGAAATGACCAATGCGCCGTGTTTTGAAGGATGTGGGTGGGGCTTGAGAAACAAATTCTTTATTTTGAATGGCCTAAACATCCAAGGTACACTAATAATGGATTATTATTCAAACATTTATGGTGTCAGAACTGTTATCATAAAAGCAAACTTTTCAAACAACATGTGCGACATAGTTTGGTTTGTTCTCATTTCTATTAGACTGCTACTTCCACATATAATTTTTTACCACAATCAGTACATTTTCTCCCAGTTTGGGAAAACGTTTATATGCAATTAACAGGAATTCTCGGGTTGAACCTATGCAATTAAAAGGAATATGTAACATATAAGAGGTAGAAAATGGTTTTGTGTTTTGAACTCTTATGCAATAAACAGGAATATCAGGTATGTAAATAAATGGAGTTGATTCTGTTTGATATCAGGCTAATCAAATATATATCTGGTATATTTGGATCAAATTTTAGTCTCTGGTTTGTTTTTATTATGTCCCGGGCCTGAAAGGTCTGCCGGGGACATCTAGTGTTTGGATCGTCCATCTGTCTGTCTGTTTGTCTATCTGTCTGTCTGTTTGTCTGTGTTTCACTAACACATCTTGTTGTATAATTTACCAATATTTTAGAATGGAAAATAAATTTGATACACCTGACATTAACAAAGTGGTCGGCAGGTCATCAGAAGTAAAAGTAAATTAGCTAACTACATATTTATTGTCATTTCTAATGGTGATCAGAGGCCAGTTCCATGGAGTCTCTGACTTTGTGTAATTTCTGACACATTGGACAATGATGTATGCATACATTCAGAGGAAATTCCAAGTACAAATGGAGTTGTGTGAGACAATAAAAATTCATAAAAAGAAAGCATGAAAAGCCCTACCCATATGGGATTGGAAATAAAAACCCTACCTACCTTTCCATATTTTCAAAATCTGTTTTGTCTGAGAACCAGATGAATTATTTTAGATTAAAAGTTAAATTATTTTTAAAATATTTTGATATTTCAAACACAGAGAATATTTGACACAACGAGACTGAGATCTGATGGTAGGCCAAATGTAAACATGATATAAACATAAATGGCTGAAATTTAACTGGCCAAAAAATAGCACTCCATTTTCTGACCAAAGTGGCCAAAGTTTAGCGATGCCAAAATATCCCAATATACGGTATATAATTTCTAGGACACCTTAATGTGTGGCAATAACACGAACAACGATCATTACTTTCTGTATATTTTCAGGTGTACCTCTATGTACGGAGTTCCGACCATGTTTATAGATATGTTGAATCATCCAGATTTTGACAAATTTGACCTGTCATCATTATACACGGGCATAATGGCCGGATCTCCATGTCCAGTAGAAACCATGAAACAGGTTATTGGCAAGATGAATTTGTCGGAGATGACCGTGAGTACATCATGTACACCATGTTTATTAAGCTTAACTTTTGTTTGCCTTTTTAGTGGTAGATCTAGCTTTCCACCAATTTGTGGAAGGTCTTGGGTTCAATTCACACACTGAGTCATACAGAGGACTATATAAATTGCAGTGACTATTATTTGGCAAGCACTTCAGCATACAAAGTGAAAATCAAGGGTCTTTTCAGATGAAACTTAAAACTGAGGCCCAATGTCACTTTAAGAGTGACACCTGAAAAAACCTTCACTGCTTTGGCATCCATCCAAAGCACAGGTCCAAATTTGTGGCTTTTCACCTAAAGCTGGTGACCTCTCTATGTAAATGAAAAATTCTTGGTAGGATGAAAAAACCAACAATAAAAAGGAAAACAAACAAATCAATTACAATTACAAATTCTCACAGCCAATATCTTTTTAGGCATTGTGAATGGTGATCTTTAGGGGTTGGCATTACACAGGGGGATTTTTATGTAAGGAAATTTGACAGAATATTATAATGGTGGTATGCAGGATTGGTGATTTACAAGCAGGAGGAGTAGGGGAGCACCATAATGAAATTTGTTTTGAATCTTGGATATCTGAAACTAAAGTGATAATTTAAGTAAAACTATATCTTTTTTAATATTCACATATCTTAAACCGAATATCTTCTTTTGGAATCAACTGTATGATTTTCTATTCAGGTTTGTTATGGTACCACAGAAACCAGCCCTGTAACATTTCAGAGCTTCCGAGATGATGACATAGATAAAAGAGTATCAACTGTAGGTAGACCTCATCAACATACAGAGGTAAGTCTTATAATAAAGGCAGGATTTTCTCTTACGCATGTTTTCTGCATCTCTGATGCATAAAATATTTTTTGGGATGCACAAATGAATAAAACAGTCCCTGAGGACACACTATAACTGTATAATTGAAGTGATTTTGAATCTGGGAATGAAAAAGAGTATATATATATTTTTTTTGTTATTTGTATATATCAAGTCCCTCTTACTCAGTGGGACTCACAAATTTTTCTTGGGACTCTCAAATCTTTATCTTGTTGATCTAAGGGACTCACCAAAATTCAACCCTAGAGAAAACCCTGTAAAGGTCAAATGGTATGAATGGTACATGTATCTGTACATGTATTTGTCCTGAGTAACAGTAAATGTGTGTGTCATAGAATGACATTGCTCTATCTTTGTCTGTCTGTCTCTGTGTCTCCTCTCTCTCTCTCTCTCTCTCTCTCTCTCTCTCTCTCTCTCTCTCTCTCTCTCTCTCTCTCTCTCTCTCTCTGTCTCTCTCTCTCTCTCTCTCTCTCTCTGTGTCTCTGTCTGTCTGTCTCTCTCTCTCTCTCTCTCTCTCTCTCTCTCTCTCTCTCTCTCTCTCTCTCTCTCTCTCTCTCTCTCTCTCTCTCTCTCTCTCTCTGTGTTTCCTCTCTCTCTGTCTCTGTGTCTCCTCTCTCTCTCTCTCTCTCTCTCTCATTAATTGTTTTTAAAACACTATATCAAGTCCTAAGTAAAATAAATCTAAGTGGTAATAGCCTAAGGCTTTGAACCATAAAGTCTCTCACTTCTGGTTAGCACAGGTACAAACTCCACTGGAACTTAAGCTCCTTTTGTGAGAAAGTTTGCCAGTTTACTTGATGAAGGCCAACGGTCTTATCCTGGAAACACTGTAAAGTGGTTCTCTCCTCCACCATTAAAATCTGGTCGCTACCATATAACAATAAAAAAAAGTGCAATGTGGTGTAAAACACCATCCAAAACAAAAAAACAAAACCATTGTATTCCAAAATGTGTTCTACTGACGAGGGATAATTACCGGTATATTTGTATATATGTCATAGATTAAATTCAAGGGATTTTATTTTTAATTTTGATTACTGAACTACTTGAAACTGAATCTGCATTTTAGGCAAAATTGATTGACGAAAACGGGAATGTTGTACCGATCAATGTACCTGGAGAACTCTGTACCCGGGGATACTCCACCATGCTGGGATACTGGGATGATGAGGAAAAAACAGATTCGGTCATAAAGAAGGACAGATGGTATTATTCAGGGTAAGTAATGCTGGTTATCTTCTTTATGTGAAGAATATTTTTACCATTTTTCTCTTTTTTAATGTGGTAATGCTACTCTCCATACCTTTTTAAGTTACATGGTGGCTGCCAGATTTTAATGGCTGAGGATAGAATTTGGTCACAGTATATCCAGGAGGAGATGGCCAGTTCTTCTGTAAGTAAAGTGGAAAACCTGATCTGAGATTAATCCATCTTATTAATTGGTCTGCATATATGCGAGCCTTTTATTGTAGAAATGTTCCATCTGAAGTTAGGTCCATTGATTACAGTACCCTCTTATAGTCAGAGTCCTCCAATGTGTACTGTGGGCTTCAAAAGGTTGACTACATCGAAAAGAAATATTCTGATTGGTCAGAATTCCTAGAAACTTGGCTACCATAAATGTCAAATCTGATTGGTTAAACTATACAGGTGTTTCAGTACAATGGGTTTGTTGACCGCCCAATCCCGTAATAGCCAGATTTGTAACAGCCTAGATATGACGGCTTACCAACATCTTAATGTTCCAATAAAACAATGCCAATTTGGTAACAATTTTAGCATGGTTTTAAGCAAGCGAAGTGAGCAACTTATGGTAAGGGGAATGTGTAGAAAATGTGCTGTACATACACTGGATCCAAACACTGTCTGCATCAATATATACCACGTGGTTTTCCTAACCTGATGCATTTATTGTTACATTACGATTTCACAATGACAAAGCTGTGCTCACTTCAGGCAGTGCCTTAGTTCATATAATATTTATAAGACATCCGCTATCCAGTTAAAAAGTTTGGTTGAGGTTGGGCTTAACCTGCTTCTACAGCTCAATAGGGAAATTTCGTGTTAGCCCGGATTACCGTTATAATCCTGCTTTTATTATCGCCAGTTGCATGATTCTAGAAAAATGTTCCTCAATGTTATTTCCGGTTTCAATAATATATAGATAGCCCCCGTAGCACAATTGGTAAAAGCGCCTTGCAAGTGTTCGGAAGGTCCTGGGTTCGATTCCCGGTCTGGTGGCACATTTTTCTCTGCCTGATACATTTCAGTAATTTTCGTTCAACTAAATAACCCACTGTGGTATGTTTTAAGAGTATCTTGGGTTTCTTTACACAAAATTTTAATGCACAAAAAAGTAAAAAATATTTCCATTTACTTTACATATGTTGCGAAGGTAAATATGAAAACCGGAAGAACATATGAGGAACAAAATCGAGAAGGCGTGAATAAATACAGGATCATAACGGTAATCCAGGCTAACTCGAAAGTTCCCTATTGCATCAACTAAATTTACATTGCATATATGTCTTATGATTCTTAATAAATGTTTTACAGATGCCATATTAGTCCTGTATATTTTGCACAAAAGAGAGCATGTCAGAAATGTTCCTAAAAATATTTGCTTGTAAAATTTTGTTTATTTCAGCTGATTGTCCTAGTAAAAATGTATTCTTACATGTTTGAATATTCTTACTTGCTACTGTTGATATGTTTATCCTTATTTTAGATCTTTTGATTATTTTTAAAGACAGCTGCCAGAATATTTTCATCCTTGATATATATTGCAGGGATATTGCTGAGATGAATGAAGATGGTTTTGTCAAAATCGTAGGAAGAATTAAGGACCTGATCATTCGAGGTGGAGAAAATGTTTATCCTACTGAAATTGAACAAATTCTGTACAAGCATCCCAAAATAAAAGATGTCCAGGTAAGTTTGTTTTAATAGTATTTAACCAGTTTTAATGGCGGAGAAGAGAAGCCAGTTACATTGGACCCTGGAAGAGACCACCAGCCTTCCGCAAGTAAACTGGAAACTTTCTCACAAAATCAGTTTAAGTTCCTGTGAGGCTCAAACCCGCACTGATTAGAGGTGAGAAAGGCATTCATGGTTTAAAATGTGATACTCTAACCGCTCGGCTACTCGAGTAAGATTGTTTGTCTACAGATAAATATTCAAACATTAAGGCATGTGTATATCATATCTGAAAGAAAACATCATTGTTATTTGTACTCCTGCTGTGCATTACTGCATGAAAGAATATGACCTTAAGACAACCTTTCACATGTATAACTTATGCCTATTACTTGATCTGTCCTGTCCAATAACAATTTTCATTTTCGACATTTATAAAAAAATTCAACCAATTTCAACTAAATATGCCACAAAAAAAACCCCAAAACCCAAAACAGCTCCCCCCCAAAAACAGTGGATAAAACATTTTCAGTTCTGTTGTTCACTTAAAATATGTCTGTGTCTTTTTTGATAATTTGAAATTGGTTAAATTAGGGTTGGGACAATCAAAATGTTTCTTTTCAAGAATAAAAGGGGGCATGTAATGGTATAATCATTATGACATAAAATTAATGTACATGTAGTTTATATTGGCACTTCTCAATAAACTGTAGTCCTCTCTGCTGATTTTGTGAGAAAGTTTGCCAGTTTTTTTGCGGAAAGCTGGTGATCTCTTCCCAGGTACATTGTAACTAGGTTCTCTCCTCCACCGCTATAATCTTGTCGTCACCATGTAACAGAAACATTGTTGAGTATGAAACAACATCTAAATTCAAATTTAACAAATACAGATACCTACTGTTAATACAAAGTGCTATAATCTTGGTTTCACTGTCAGTGTATCCAGACGAATTTAATTGGAGTAACCACTGCAACTCTGAACAGTAGAACAAATACAGATACCCAAAGGACGATGCCAAGCGACAACAATCACTGTGACATCATCACCAGTTTTCCGGGAAAATGTATCATTTTGCTGCCCAAAATTTAAACAGGAATTCACTGAATCATAAAGGGATATATACTAGTAGATAAAAATTGTTCATTCAAATACTTTGAATGGGAATTAAGATCCTTGGTGTTAAATTGTACTATTTTATACAGCTGTTATTAAGTTTTAAAGAGTCCAAATGAAATGAAAAAAAATCATACTCAGCTAATTACTTACAGGTTGTTGGTGTACCTGACCCACGCTTAGGAGAGGAAATTTGTGCATGGGTGCAACTGAAAGAAGGAGAGACTATGACCGAGGACGAAGTCAAAGAATTTTGTAAAAATAAAGTAAGGCATATCTTTTTTTTTTTACATGGAATAAAAGACTCACTATGTAGAATATTTACAGGTGCACATTTATTGTTGTGTGGCCGAGGGGTACCTGTGACTGATAGTTTGTGGGCGGGATATACTCTTACTCCAGCCATGCATTCATTGTTGAAGTGCACTGTGTCAGCGGAATAGACGTTAAAATGGGCACTATCATTGACAGGAATTATCTGTACTGTATTGATTGTGTTAATTTCTAATTTAGTTTCATAAACAAAGATGGAATTTTATATGCATCATAATATTGAGTGTTTGTTTATTTGTAAAATCTTATAAATTGTTGTCATGGGTTGATTTTGTATATTTCCAGTTGGCAAGATTTAAAGTTCCAAGGTTTGTGTCATTTGTAGAGGAATTTCCTCTAACTGTGACTGGGAAAGTGCAGAAATACAAAATACGAGATGAAGCCTCGGAGAAGTTAGGCTTGACACATGTTACACCTTAAAGATGGCGAAAAATTCAGATACAGTTGAGGAAGCTGAAGAAGCGTTAAGCACCAGTCATACTACACCTGGCTTAAAAACAGTGAAAAATTTACATACATTTAATGAAACTACAGATGAGTTAGGCTCGAGTCATGTCATGTCATAAAGACAGTGAAAAATATATATGACCCTGATAGGAAAAAAATGTTGAGTACTCCAAACTTGAATAGATCTACTCTAGACTTGTTATTCATATGATGACAGACTTTTGACAAAGTGTTGGTATGATATCTTGGCTTTCAAGTATCATTTCAATCTTGGTTTGACTATGAGAATATTGATTTAATTATGCACTCATAAAGCCTCCAAATCTCTGGCATGTGTGGACTATGGGACTAGCAGTGTTGACGAGTTTGTATATATCTTATGTTAATTGAAGATCAAAGGTTGTGAAGAACACGGTATCTCGATAAAGTAGCCTTTATACTTATGATTCTAATCCAATATCTTCTTATATCTAAATTATATATTGCAAGTAGAAGGTCATGACCTTGACAACAGTCATGGTCAGAATTTCAAAGAAAGAACATTGGCAAAAGTTCCATTTCACAGAGGTCATGGAAGATAAAACATTTTCACTTCAAGTTTGAATTCATTGTTGTAGATAAATTCATAACAATTCTCCTATATGCTGGGAGTTGCTTTACGTAAGGTTGTTGTTAATTTGTAAAGCCAATGTCCAGATTTAAAGTTAAGCATTATTAATGTGTAACACAGCCATAAAATGGCACTAAAATATCCAAAAATGTTACATTATCAAATGTACAAACTGTTTCTATAGAAAAAAAAGGTGAAATCCCAAGAAATATCAAATTTTACTTTAGTAGGAGTTTTAAAATTTTTGAAATAATTTTTGGAGATCTATTTTACTATACATTTAAAAACTGTTACCATAATTATAATATGTAATAATTGAATGATTGTATGATTGAATCATTTTTGTGTGCCTTGGACCAATATTTATTTATTTTTTATTTTTACAGTAATCAATATTTGTAAAAAATGGGTGTCATCTTCATAATTTTGTATACAAACTATTTTTAATAGATAGTCCATTTCGTCCACAATTTGATCATTGTTAAATTACATTTTGATGTGTAAATGATTTTTTAATTTTGTATACAAGAATGAGAGAAGACGTGTTTACATATATTTTGATTGATAGGCAGTATACATTTAATGTCAGGTATACATATCTGTGGCTCTACATTTTAAAAGACAGTCCATCATTGTAACTTTATTTTGATACACGCTGTATAATATTTTCCATTTACGAGTTTGAGCTCCTCTTGCACCTTTATAAACTGATTTTATGGTATTTTCTGATTTTGTTCTCCACAAATAAAACAAAAACTGGTCTCCATTTAATAACTGAAAAATTTATTAGTGTTCATTATTTGTTTTTTTAGCTCACTGGGATGAAAGTCTGGAGATATAATGCCATACCCCTGGCATCATCATTGTTGTCATCATCGTCATCACCGTCTATAGAAAAAACTTTAATCTGGCCTATAATTTTTTAACTGCAAGGGAAAGAACTCCGATATTTCACATATAGATTCCTTATGACGAGAATTTTCATTTGGAACCTTGACTTTTGACCTAGTGACATTGACTTTAAAGTTTGACCTATTTTTCAAAAACTTTAACCTTGGCTGTAGCTTTTAAACCATGAGGGATAGGGCTTTGATATTTCACATATATATTTCTTATGACCAGAGCTTTCATTTGGTACCTTGACTTTTGATCTAATGACCTTGAACTTTGACCTACCTTTCAAAAACTTTAACCTTGGATATATCTTTTAAACCATGAGGGATAGGCCCTTCGTATTTCACATATAGATTTCTTATGACCAGATCTGTCATTTGCTATCTTGACTTTTGACCTAGTGACCATGACCTTGGACTTTGAACTACTTTTCAAAAACTTTCACCTTGGCTATATCTTTTTAAACCATGAGGGATAGGGCTTTGATATTCCACATATAGATTCCTTATGACAAGAGCTTTCATTTGGTACCTTGACTTTTACCTTGACTTTCGACGTCGTGAACTTGACCTTGGACTTTGACCTACTTTTCAAATTTTTTAACCTGAGCTGAAGGAATCAAAATTTTACCTTTGGCTGTAGGTCAAATATCTATTTTGAAAATTTACATCCATTTCGGCAAGCTTTGTTGTCTTCTGACAACTCTTGTTATTATTTTTTTTGGAACAATTGCATTTGGTTACAGAGTTTGTTGAATATCATTATGTTTATTTTTTCAGCATTGTCATGTTTCCATTAAATGAGTATTATAATGCACAGATATATGAATCATTTTCAAGTTTATATAATTGATATATTTATACATTGACCTATTATATATCTGTCTACAATGAATAAACAATTTTGAAATCAAAATGAAATTAACTAGTTGAATTGGAAACTCAATGATCACTTTTTATAAATCAGTGTATGCTTTCATTTTTTTCTGGAACATCAGTGAAAATTTTCTGGTTAGTGACTATATTTTTTTTTAGTTAATGTCCACTTTCTGAAAAGGCTGTCTTTTTTCTGAAAAATCAATGTCTATTGTTTGGTAAATGATTGTCTATTTTCTGATAAGTCCATATTAGTTGTTTGATAAACCAATGTTTATTTTCAAAAATTTATTATTTTATTTTGTAAACACTAGTATCTTTTAACAAACCTTATATCTTTGAGCTCAAATTTTAATTAGTTGAAAAGACTCGAGAGGAAAAAGTGGCTCGAGACAAAGCCCAAAACTAGATGTAATAATTAGATATTTTCGTTGGTCAGAGTTGTCTCCCATGTCAGCAGGTATCGATTGTGATGTTATTTGTTTGTGCGTAAAATGAGAAAAGTTATCGTTTCTGATGTCATATGTTTATGTGAAAATAACGTTTTATTCTCATGTAAAGATATGATGTCACAATCGATACCTGCTGGGAGATAACTCTGACTAACGAAAAGACAGAATAATATGAATAATATGAAAACTTTCTTAAAGCAATCGCTATCAGAAATAAAAAAATGACTATCTTGTTTTTTTTGTTTTTTTTTGGTTTTTTTGAAAGAATTAAAATTTCAAACAATGGTAATAAAAAATTGAATTTCAGTAACTTTCTGTATGATATATTGAAATTTAAAACTCATAGGTACTTATTTTATCTTCATACTACCTCAAAATTATTCAGAATAAAAAAGGTTCATGCCATGTGGAAGTGATATGAGATATTAATATTTTGAAATAACAATATTTACATTTGGGTGAGTTCCCTTTTTACGGATTTTTAATGTTATGAGTTATATCTTTTTTTTCTGTGTTTGATATTGCAATATATATGTTCACCAATGTATGTAAAAACATTTTTTAAGTATCAATATATAATGCAAATAAACTTAAAATAAATAAAGCTAAAAGATAAATAAAAAAATCTGTTATTTTTTCTATCATAAAAGGATTCTATTTACCAATGAAATATAATTTATTGTATAAAAAATTACATCTCCAGCTTATTATATGTATAAATTATGCAGAAGAAAACGTCAAATTACAGTTTTCTTGTTAATTGTTCGGGTAGTCACTGGCTAGGTTCATCTCATTCATTTGACCAAAACATATGTTACTGCTAAGTTTAGAATTTTGATTTCACACATGGTAATGTGTGAAAGAGAATCTTTGAAGTACAATCAATTTCACTTTTAAACAAGTGGCCAGTGGTTTGATTTAGGTTAGTAAGGTTGAGCATATATAAATATTAGAGTCGATGTTAACTGTGTGTATTTAAAAATGTTTATTTTGTCAATGTTAAGGTGCAATAAAATGAAATATGGCGATATTGATTCTGTTCTATTTCTCTGCTGATGTTTTTACCATTTATTTGCATTTTATCTTTCATAATCGTAAGGAGCAAACTGACATAAAGCACATTTTTTTCAATGTCAATAAAAAGACAAAAAGTCAAAGACAACCCCCAATTAGTACTAATATTAAGGAGGATGGGGGTCTCCATTGCCTAGTTGTTAAGGCATTACATACTTTCAACTTAAGTAAACGCAGGTTCGAATCCAGCTGGAATCTAAACTGATTTTGTGAGAAAATTTCCCAGTTAATGTGTGGAAAGCCAGTTATCTTTTTCTGGGTATATTGTAACTCGGTTCTCTCCTTCACCACTATGACACTAAAATCTTGCTGCAACCATATGACTAAAATTGTAGAGTGTGCTGTAAAAAAACATTCAACTTTAAGCAAGATTCAAACGTTTAAACAAAGATGAAATTTTATCTTGGCCTTTCTAACCACAAAATAGCATTTAGGTCATATAATATACTCAAGCAAACGTACACTACTGTACAGAATCAAGGTACTGAAAGTACTGATACGAGTTGATGGCAATCGTAAGTTTTTATGAGGTATAATACACTCCGTATACTGAATACTTTTTAGGTTTTACAAAAAAGTAACTAAAATCGGGTCAGACATTTGGCCTAACATGAGTACTGATGGCTTATTTATTATGCAACAAAGTACATAGATCAGCGATATGATTATAAAATCTTGTGCTTATAAACATTGTTTCATCGATATTAAATTTCTATGCGACAGGGCAGTATTATACCCTTACGCTATACTTCCTATCAGTAGCCTTAAATCTCTAAGTCAATATGTGTACATGTAAAACATTTTCCCAACTTCAAAGACTGCCGCGAGTTTCTCACCACTTAAGATTACGTGAATGAGGAATGATGCAACTTCTATGTCCAACTTCACAGACAGATCTTGCCAATACACAGTAAGGGAAACTTGACCAAAACTCATTTGCATATTAATCGTGCGCAAGAATTGTTAACAGTCAAGTCTATCGCTTTTAATGTCAATTCTCTCACAAGAGTATAATGGTATAAAATAATTCAACAGTAACATTCTAAAGCAAATTTATAATATCTTAGAATTCATAAAAGACGCCGAACTGACCTTTAATAGACCTATATTTTTCAGCGAATTGTTACTATATTTTCGTAATTTTATACAGCAAAAATATACGAATAAAAGTGTGATTTGGAAATTTCAATCTTGAAGTTGAGTTTATGTTGCTGAAATGCACAAACATGTATAATTTTGCGTCAATATAATGTGTTATTAACCCCATACTGCAAAATGTGCTTTGACGTGTTCCCAATAAACAACTTAGCATAACATCAACTAGTAAAAATGACAAATTACGGCCTAATTAATGATTTCTGTATCATAAGTATTCACAATTTTAAACATCAAATATTGGACTTCTTTTCTAGCGAAAACTCATTTTACTATACTTTCATGAGATTAACTTAAGTTTAACCGGAATTTACCTAGATGACAACGTTCCTTCAAACGCTAGATTCATTAAAAGAAAATAGAATATTGACCTTTGACACGACTGTTTGTGAAAGAAGAACTTTAAGGCGCGAGTATGCATTCATATATGGTAAATAGATACAAACGCGTTACAGTAAGTGAATAATCAAAATAACGTATGAAATTATATGATGTGTATAAATATGTTGTTACCCCAAACCTTATATCCAAGTCCAGGAAAAATGCAAGGGTGGAATTTTAGTTAACTTCGTTTCCCGACCAGGTGGTACTATAACCACACGTAGTATATCCGTTCTTTGGATGTGCGGTTACTTTGTATAGGGAATGAACTCGCTTGGCTGTACATTTTCTATATTTTATTATGTACAGGTATAATCACAACTTTACAAATATAGTGACTCAACTGTCTTCATCAAAAACTTCTCAATAACTACTGATCAACTATTTTACAACAAAGTGTATATACAAAGTTACAAGTAACTTCAGGCATGTTGAAATGTGAGTAGGCTATAAGAATTAATAAATCAATTACGATAAGATAATCCCCAATTTAGCTACATCCCTGGTATTGACATTGTAGATCTATAAGGTGCCATGTTCTTTATTGGTGTGCCGAAAGATTAAATCCCCGAAAGCAATACTTTGTCTCTTATTTGTTATTCTAGTTGACACTTCTTATTTACCTTTTATCCCCAAACATCTCAGATACTTTATTCCAGGTGGACTGGCTAATTACAAAATAAATATAGCTGAAAGAATTATTATTTGTTAACCTCGACATGTCAACATGCTTGAATAATTGAACTCTAAAACAGATAACAAATGACTATTAATCTTATTTGATCAAAAATGCAAATTTTCATAAAAATGTAAATTCTGCATTTTATAAGGTGTTAGTACTAGAGCGGCTGCCTGTTTCTTTATCCGAAATTCCCGGCGTGATAGAAAAGCAGGGGTTGTAGGCAAGTCGAACATAATTCCCCGGTCTGTTGAAAAGGTTAGCCAAGTCTCACTTCCTTTCGCGTTGCAAAACAAAATTATTTTTACTGTCTGATGGAAAAATGGAGCCTGTGGGCAAGTCAAACCTGATTTCCCTGCCTGATGGAAAATGGATTGTCAGTTTATATCGGGTTAAAGTCCTCAAGTAACCCTCAGATGTAACACCAAATATTAATTGGATGTTCAAGCATGTAGCAGAGCTACTATCAGATACCAAAGTACATCGATAGATTTAAAGATAGCATGCCTCGTATTTTGTTTTCAGACCTTGAGCGAATCTAGGATGTTTAAAAAAGCAAATGGAGACAGATAGATAATGTTATAGAACAAACACAAAATAAAGCTACACTTCAAATATTTCCTATCTCCAATTCATTGAGATGATGAGCATGGAACGCCATATAAACAACACGCAACAAACATAACTGGTAAAGACGACTCGTAGAAAATTGCAAAATGATTTGGCTAACCATTGTTTTTTTTCCAGCCAGGCAGGATATACTTTTGTAAGATTGGAAAACTTACCATTCCTAACTTTTCATCAGGCCCGTAACAGAGGTTCGATTAACTGACAACCTATACTTTACAACCCGGTATGTAACAGAGGTTCGATTAACTGACAACCTATAATTTACAACCAGGTCTGTAACAGATGTTCGTTTAACTGACAACCTATACCTTTCATCAACCCTGTAAAAGAGGTTCGATTAACTCAAAATTCAGTCCTCTCACACTATAAAAGTCATATTTCGCACTGATAACACCATTTGAATTCTAAATTTTTCAAAAGCTAAGATAGTCATCTTTTTACAATGGATAGTCTTAGACAGATTAAGATTTGTTATTTGGCCTTGTATTTAACCACTTTCCCATTAGAAAAGCTACTTTAAATTGGAAATCAACTAATGCAGTCTAATTGATAGAAACGTATTGAGCATTATAACTTTGGTATTCTGTTTATGATATTTGGATACCAACACGCTTACTCTAACCACTTCAAGTTAGTATGTTTGGGTGTTCTAAAAAGCAAGGTTCACTGTATAGTTCCGGCATCAATTCTATTTAAGTAAGTTTTAATGTCTTGTGTGGTATATTGACGTTTTCTGAAGTAGTTATGAACAATAAAGCAATATCCGGACCAGAATAGCCACTAGTTAAAACTGTCGTGTCCTTTCTATTGACATACTGCATTTTTGACTGATGACAGTTATAAAAAAAATGATAAATATATGTCAACATTACAGAATCGGATGGAACACAAAAACAATATCTTTTATTGAAGATTTTACAGAACTGGCCAAAAATTGAAATGGAGTTATGTCCAGGGTCTATCAGACACTGCAATGTTAGAATGACAAGCGGACATCCGATGTAGATGTAGGTTGAAAAAAAACTACAGACAAAATGGCGGTAATCTTCAGATCCCATGGAAAACGAAGAACATTTGCACAGCTGCTAATAGGGAAAACATATCAATTAATTTTTCATTAATACATTTTCTGCATTAACTTTACAGATGTTTTGCACATGAATTAAATGGATATGTGATAATGTATCCCGTGAAACTTGTGGAGAGTAGATCCAGTTCCTCAATGTTTCAACGTGACTCTTATTATTTGGAATGAAACTCCTATGCAGAATAAAAGATGGGGTCTTATTATATTTGGATTTATAAATGAAATATCGTGTTACTTACATAAACACATTGTATGTTCTACAAAACAGTTGACACAATAGCAATATTAATTTCCGACTCTTTGCTTCTTCAATTATATATAATGCCCGGCGGGACGGAATGACCTTTTGATTATCATAATCTATATTACAATTCTACTCACTTTTCGGTTATGAAAAGCTTCAAGACAAAAACGTTTGATTCATCACTGGATACTAATAAATATCGTGACAAATAGAAACGATTACTCTAGCATGTGTTATTTTAGTGACGTTAGGCTTTATTACCTCAAAATTAAACTCACCGAGGTCAAAGAAAGAGTTCACGAGGCTCCATCCCGTCAGGTGATATAGATTTTACTATATAAACTCAGTAACTGATATTTCGTTGGCAGCTAATTAGTTTTACATCAATGATCCTAGTACGTTTAGGTAGTTCTGATTTTCAAGAAATTCTAAACTTCTCCAAAACGAAGACCGCCATCTTTTACAAAAAATACTCTCACTCAGTTCAGACAATATCTTTAACTTTAGTTTTGGTTCAGTCTTATTTCATAGCATTGGTTTTTTTTGGAACCGGAATTTCCCCCAATATATATATTGGGGGAAAAGTCGTGTTTATTATTCGATTGTTTCTTTTATTAAGACCATCATCAGTTGAGCTCAATTGTGATCAGAGGAAGAAATTCCGGTTCCAAAAGAAATCACACACACAACCGGAGAGTAAAAGAAATGCTACATATTACAAGTGCAGTGATATAACGTAATAAATAAATGAAAATGGAAATCAAACAAAAGGATAACTAAAAAACTACTAAACTAAGCTCAAACTGCCAACCAAATGTGAATCGAACTAGATAAGATCCATTTTCATTTATTCATTGCGTTATCTCACTGCACTTGTATATAACTGGTACAATTCACGAGTAGCTTTCGGGTGCAAAACAAAAATAGAGTAGCTATAATGTTGAAATGCATTAATAGCCTAACTGTTTTTTTTTAAAAAGACAAGTAGCTAAGTGAAATATTCCATTAATTGTAAACTGTAAAGTTCTGGTTTACAAATGGACGTATATTTCTAGACTGACCAGTTAGCTGGATGTTTGATGAGTAGAAGTTTGAAGAGATCTAGAGGAGACAGAGTTTACGTGTAGGGCCCTAACTCACTAGAATGGATACTGTCACCATACTCCACATCCAGAGCAGGATGAATACTGGTAGGTGTATTATATTTTAACAGTATGGTTGGTCTATTTCTCTTGAGATGAAACATAAATATACAGTAACTAACTGACATCAGGACTTTAAATAAAAGACAAAGATAATTTTATCTGTAGTTAGCAAACATGTATTATAATGAAGACATGGGGTAGGTCTCCATGGTAGTGTAGTTAGAGCATCGTGCTTTGACCCATGAAGTCTTTCATTTCTGGTTAGCACAGGTATAAGCCCCGCTGAAACCTAAGCTGATGTTTTAGGAAAGTTTGCCGGTTTATTTACACAAAGCCAGCGGTCTTTTGTTTAAAAGTCTTCCCATGTACGTTGTAAAATTGTATCCAATATTGTATAATTGAATATTACTTTTTAAATTTGATCTACAAACAAAGCAAAACACTTTACTTGTAATATGCATTTGTTTCACTCTCCGGTTGTGTGTGTGTGTGTGAATGGGTGTTTGCGTGAGAGTGTGTATGTGAACGTTTTTTCATGTTATCTTAATTGTTTTGTCCCGATGAAGGGACAGGTCGGCCCGAAAATTTGATTTTCACTTTGTCCTTGTTGTAAAATCATTACAGGTTGTGGGAGTACTTGACCCACGCTTAGGAGAGAAAATATGTGCATGGGTTCAAGAGAAATAAAGGGAGACTTTGACACTAAACAATTGTAATCGGAAAATGTTAATATAGTTTTTATAATAGCTTTTGTTAACGTTGTCTACTATTATATGATGCAAGATTGAAAACTATATATTTAAAAAGTTTATGTTTCATCAATAATTTGTCAAGCAGGCATATGTCGTATGGTTGAATGAAGTTATGGATAAATGTTCATTATAGTCCCAAAATCAAAGATCGGGGAAATCGGTATTTTGTCTGTCAGTTGATCTGTATGTCTACAACCTTGACCTGGATAAATCTCCATTGTTTTGCCTCGAACTGAAATGTCGTCATTTCATTGGGTAAAAAGAGTCACGTGACTGCCTTCCAGGACGGTCATTAGCAAAAATAGACAAAACAAAAATGATACGAATTACAATTCTGTGTATAGTGGCAAATGAAGTTATATATTAAACGAGAATAATGTCTTTGACAAAATAAAACAGTTGTTAGGTTTGTTACTGACCGTCCACGGGACTATGTTGGGTTGATCAAATCCATGGAAGGTTCGGCTTCAACGCCTAATAACTAATAATAGCCGGAAGATTAGATATCGTGGTGATCTTGTTCTTTATCTGTCTGTTGTTCTGTCGACAACCTTGATCTCTCTTATAATATCAGAAACCAAACATGTAAAAATAACTTAGGATTAGCCTATTTGTAGATTTTTATCGAAGTTGTTTATATCCCATTCGAAGACGAAAAAAAAAAAAAAAAAAACTGGATGAAACTTTAATTGATCATTATAGTGTTTCATATGATGTTGGAATATTAACAATACCAATTAGCTTAATACCATTCACAGAAAAAACAATTACAACCGT
Source organism: Atrina japonica (assembly GCA_030159075.1). Classification (NCBI taxonomy): domain Eukaryota; kingdom Metazoa; phylum Mollusca; class Bivalvia; order Pterioida; family Pinnidae; genus Atrina; species Atrina japonica. Next base: position 295,915 of record BROG01000483.1, on the reverse strand, counting down.
TTCATAAGCAGATTGGTGTATTTTCACGACTTCATGGGTCATAAGTCTTGGACTTTGTCTTAGAACCACACTGATAACTTGCGAACGTTTTACAAAGAATTAGGACTTGCGACATACGACTTACGACCAAATACCATTGAATTTATTTTGTTTACTTTTTATATTTATAAAAATATTTACCTTTGTATAGATTTATTTATTTTTTTTGTTAATGTCGTTGCTGTATTGATGATAAAGTAAATGATGTATTTTTTTTTTTTCAAAATGTTCATAAGAAACATTATTTCTTGTTCATGATGAAGATAATAATGTTTCTAATCAATTTCAGTTTGTAAATATTGTGTACATGTTGTTATTGCTTATTTGAGACCGACTTTGTAAGGTTTATTTCCGGTACAACACTGTCATGGCGCTATTAAGATCACATAGCTGACTATCCATTCCGAAATGATACCGGAGCAGCGTCTGTAGTAATGTTTCAGTATACAGAGCTGCTATGAAAAATACATGTACTTATTAATCGTCGATTTAATTTTCAATTTTTCTTATTTGACTTTGAACATGAACTCCGGGAGTGTGACCGGACGACAGGGAATGTTTACACGGTCATAACATCTGTCCACACCCAAAGATGCACCAGCTGTCGAGCTATAGCTATAGAGACTACTACTTATATAATTCCTTATACGAATAGTATTGACAACAGCAAAGTTATGGTTTTAAAATAAAGGCCAAAACAAATGCTTAAGACGATAGTTTCTGTCAATAAGATTTCATCAGTTGCGCTCCAATTTAATATAAGATATTATTTCGATAGAAAAAATAATGGCATTATTCAAAGCCAAATGATAAACATATTGCCAAATCCATCTAGCTGTAAAAAGATAACTATCATAGCTTCTGAGAGAAGTTGAGAATTTAAAAATGGTTCAATCCGAGGAAAATATACAACTGAATAAAATCAATGGAGATAAATGTTGCATTACAGGAAATTTTGTTATTCATATTGTAACAAATAAATACATATACATGAAACTTTGGAATCAAGACCACTTAACTGAGTGAATCAAAGTGGTCTTATTAATTAAATGGTGAGTCGGCCTGGCTCAGTCGGTAGCTCGCTCGAATCGCGAGTTCGTGTTCAGCCGGCGGCTGGTCGGTTTCCTGTTCTTCGGATGAGACAGTAAAAACCGAGGTCCCGTGTCACAGTAGGTGTCGGCACGTTAAAGAACCCCCATTGCTCAATGGCCGTAAGTGCCGAGCATAGGCCAAAATTTTGAAGCCCTTCACCGGCATTGGTGACGTCTCCATATGAGTGAAAGATTCTTGAGTGGGGCGTTAAACAGCAATAAACAAACAAACAATTAAATTGTCTCCTAAATGGAATGATTGTCTGGCTGTACTTGATATCTACCAAGAAAATTTCAAGAGACTAGATATTTATAGTTTTATATGCGAGGTGGCCTCTTCAGCGAGGATGTCTTCAGACGAGGTTATACTGTAGTTATGTACAAACCATCACGTGGTACCCAACGTACGTGTGTTAAAATAATGACAAGATAATTTTGACCCTACACTTGACTATTTGTCGAAAAAAGTGTGAATGTGCATTAATATGTGATAAATACATATGAAGACGGACTACAGTAAGGTGATACATGACTCTGTGGTGTTTGTCCTTTCGGCTGTGATTACTGTCTACAGGTCCATCTTTGTCCGGTAATCATTATGTTCATTGTTCTACGGAGTACGTTACGGTATCTATATAGTTTATATATTAACTTTTGTATCTTGTTAATTGATTTAATGTGTGCACTAGAGCATTACTATCATTGCCTTCATCTTCTTCAGAGAGAGAGAGAGAGAGAGAGAGAGAGAGAGAGAGAGAGAGAGAAGAATTAGTTTAGAAAATATATGCCTTATGCAACAAATATAAATGTACATGATTGTTTTCAATCCCTGGCTGGGCCAATATTACCTTATAGTTATAATGTAGCCCTACTTTACTTTAGAAAACTGTTTTCTATTTTTCTATGCATTGTAAAGCAAAATTGAATATATATTTAAAAAGATAAAAAAACCTGTACTAAAATTGAGAAATTTTTTATCCAGGAAGCATGGATCCAGAGTTTAGGGCGGGGCCAATGTTGCTATATAGTGACAATATCATACATGTACAACATGGATTAATACTTATGAATGTATACATACATACATATATATATATATATATATATATATATATGAGAAAGTTGTTAGGAATTATCTAAGGTTCATTTTGACAAAATTTGAAGGTCATGGGGTAAAAGGTCAAAGTCAGAGGCAAATCAGTAAACGGAAAATTTACATAAACTTATGACATGTAAAATCATTACAGGTTGTGGGAGTACTTGACCCACGCTTAGGAGAGAAAATATGTGCATGGGTTCAAGAGAAATAAAGGGAGACTTTGACACTAAACAATTGTAATCGGAAAATGTTAATATAGTTTTTATAATAGCTTTTGTTAACGTTTTCTACTATTATATGATGCAAGATTGAAAACTATATATTTAAAAAGTTTATGTTTCTTCAATAATTTGTCAAGCAGGCATATGTCGAATGGTTGAATGAAGTTATGGATAAATGTTCATTATAGTCCCAAAATCAAAGATCGGGGAAATCGGTATTTTGTCTGTCAGTTGGTCTGTATGTCTACAACCTTGACCTGGATAAATCTCCATTGTTTTGCCTCGGACTGAAATGTCGTCATTTCATTGCGTAAAAAGAGTCACGTGACTGCCTTCCAGGACGGTCATTAGCAAAAATAGACAAAAAAAAAAAAAATAATAAAAATGATACGAATCACAGTTTTGTGTATAGTGGCAAATGAAGTTATATATTAAACGAGAATAATGTCTTCGACAAAATAAAACAGTTGTTAGGTTTGTTACTGACCGTCCACGGGACTATGTTGGGTTGATCAAATCCATAAATCCATGGAAGGTTCGGCTTCAACACCTAATAACTAATAATAGCCCGAACATCAGATATCGTGGTGATCTTGTTCTTTATCTGTCTGTTGTTCTGTCTACAACCTTGATCTCTCTTATAATGTCAGAAAATAACGTAGGATTAGCCTATTTGTAGATTTTTATCGAAGTTGTTTATATCCCATTCGAAGACGAAAAAAAAAAAAACTGGATGAAACTTTAATTGATCATTATAGTGTTTCATATGATGTTGGAATATTAACAATACCAATTAGGTTAATACCATTCACAGAAAAAACAATTACAACCGTTTCATAAGCAGATTGGTGTATTTTCACGACTTCATGGGTCATAAGTCTTGGACTTTGTCTTAGAACCACACTGATAACTTGCGAACGTTTTACAAAGAATTAGGACTTGCGACATACGACTTACGACCAAAT